>CABFWB010009056.1:0-14771 GCA_902151455.1 Timema bartmani
TGTCAAATCTGAAATTTGACTTTTAAACTGAAGTTGAAGCAAACAAATATTTGAAGTGAAGTCGAAGTTTTTAAAGCTTCGCACACCCCTATAAATTTTCAAAATGTCTTTATTCTTTTCCTTTTTATTTATTATAATCTTCTTTCTTTGGACCCGTCTCGGTGGTGTAGTTTGCTAACGCGCCAGTCGTGTTGAGCCAGACCACTGAGGACGAGGAGATCGAGGTTCGAATATCGGTCGGGTGAAGGCGGTAATTTTTCCTAAATAGTTTTCCACTCTCCCTCCATGCAAATGCGGGATCACTTCCTCTAAATTCAACCTTCCCAATTCCTAATCCATTAGTGTAATAAGTACTTAAGCGTGTAACCCGAACGGGTAGTAAGACGCTGTGCTAAAATAAAATAAAATAAAATTCTTTCTTTGGATTTTGTCCCGTCCCCTCTTTGCAATCCGTATCCATGGTAAGTTGGTAGTACTCTTGAACTCTTCATCCCACTTCTTTCTTTTCTTTTATCTATTTCCTTTTACCATCCCCAACATTAAATCTTTTTCCAAGGAGTAAGGTTTTCTTATAATATTTCCTAAATAAGAACGCTTGATATTTGTATCACTAGTTACTAACGAGTATTCTGGATTAATCTCCTCTATGATTGACACATTTGTTCGACCCACTGTAATCTGAGTAACCCTCTCCGACACCACATTTAAAATGCGTCTAACTTTATTTTCCCTTCGCTTCTTAAAGTCCAACTCTCACTTCTATAGAGTACAGTTGTGAAAACCATAACACGAATCAATTTTATCTTTGTTCTGATTGAAATTCCCGAACATGTTATGATTTAAGAAGTTTCTTCTCTAGGTCGCCTTTCCCAAACCTATCCGTCTTTTTTAATATTATCTAAGTTATGTAGTAATCAGCTATGGGGATTGGGACTCTCAAAAAATTGTTCCTGTCCACTATCTTAAGATTTTCGCTATTTATGGATTTTTTTTACATCCATTCCTGTTTTCAGCCTGTGGCCTGGATCGGTTTTTTTTATTCAAGCCATATATGAGGGGGTTGGGGCAAAAACATGATAGCCTTCATTGATTTAAATGTATATAAAATCCTGAGATCTAGTTATAAAAAATAATTATTAATATGGATATTAGTTATCCTCAAGGTTTTAGCCGACTTTAAAAACAAATTGTAGTTAAAGTGGTGGGCCTATGCAACCAGAAATCACACCGCTAACATATTTTATCGTCAAATGAGGGTTATCATGTTTTTCTCCTGACCCCCTCATATTTTCCACTACCGGCTTGCTAGACCTGTCGTAGCCTCATATACCTTATAATATAACTTAAGACTAGGACAGGCACAACATCCAGTCCCCAGCCATTAATTCATCATTGTGAATGTGTAAGCCCACATTTCACCAATGATAGAGTTTTGGCCCAAGCCATGTCGAACCCAAGACCCTTAGCTCATAAGAGAGACACAGTATTGACTGAGCTAAGGTGTCGGATTACCTAATTATGGATATACTGTTCATCATCATCATCATCATCATCACCGCGTCTTACTACCCATTCGGGTTATACGCACTTACGCTAATGCGCAATAGTAGGGTAATTGTGAGATGAAATGGAGGACCTACAGTTTAACGTGGGATCCGAACCACGATGGAGGTCTGGCATTCCACACATTCACAAAGTTGTGATTAATACACTTCAGATTACATATTCACAGGTTTAACACATTGCACACAGGCATGAAATTACATGGTGAACTGTAAGATACAGGCCAAATTTACGATATTTTGATTTTTTGCTGTCAGAATACTTTTTAACACATTGTATGATTATTTTTAGTGTGTGTATATTATAGTCATTTATAATGAACTTTCAAATTTTGTATGGACTTTATTTTGCTTTATAGAAGAGAAATAAAAAAAATAAAAAAGTTGTGTGATAGTTTTTGTACATAAAACTTTTTTTTTCATATTAATTAATAAAAAAAATTTTAAAATAAAAGATTTGTACACATTTTGTTACGAAAACTAGAAAAAAATATATCATAAATTAATTACAAATTTAAATGAAAAAAAAAATACATTTAGGCCTAACTTAACAATAATTTGCTTTAGTGTTGTAGAGCAAAACAATTTTGCGCACACAATGATATGTATTGCAGTTTTCACAAAACCATCCAGTGCTGCCACCTAGTATTTTTTTTATGAACTAAGACAGTATTAGGAAACATTTACAGAACACTATACCCGAGCATATCTCGGGACATTGCGCATGTAAACATTTAAAAGAGGACCTCGAGTGTAGCCTGGGCATGGTAACAATAGATACTTACGCTAGCTCGAGCGTAACTCAGGTGTGGTGTTCAATATGTTAACTTTAAAACCTGACTTTAGGCTTTCAATAGAAACATTTCTACTAGTTTTCTTAGATCCTCGCCATTTTCTGCCATGAGTGTTGTGTCAACTGCATGTCTGATATTATTTATCCTCCGCCCTCCTTATTCTGGTCCTTGTATCAAATTCCTCTATCCCAACATCTCTAATTTTCTGTTCCGTGTAAGTAATTGAACAGAACAGGAGACAGTATACATCCTTGTCTAACTCCATTTTCAATAGAAAACCACTTCGTTTCTCCATTCCACAGATATTTGAAGAAAAACATTTTACTGTTGCAACGAAGGTAGGGTTTGTTAGTTTGGGATATTTTATAGTAAAAAATATATAAGATTGTGTACAGTGATAAAATATTGTTAATGTAGGCTCATTTTTGGACATTTCAATTAATTTAAATATTTAAGTATGCTAAGATATTTTGTGATTTAGCTATCATGAGTAAAGTACATTTTTAATTTAGGACTAATAATATAACCCACTTTGGTGGCCGCATGGTCTGACGTGCTACTCTCGCAGTAGACGATGAGATTGAGATTCGAATTTCAAACGGGTGTATTGAAGGTAGTTTTTCCCAAATGGTTGCATACATCCTCTAAATATAACCTCCGTAATGCCTAAAACCATTAGCGTGAATAGGACTATTAGCCTAAGCCTATGTAAATGTATAACTCGAACAAGCAGTAAGACGCTGTACTAAAAAAAACTAATAAAATATAAAAGTTTAAAATTTCAATATTTTTATTGTTCTATTACAGTGGTTTATTCTTGTATAAAAAATTAGAAGTCTAATTATCTGACAAACAAACAAAATATTAGCGCCCATAAGCTTTATACAAGGCTATTCCTGAACCAAAAATCATAGTATTAATCTGTTAACTAGGTTTCTTACCTTTTAAGACCCTTTCTAGGCCTACCGATCTCAACAAATTCATTTTCTGATGTTACAATTTGCAATCCATCCGATGAACCATCACAGGAAAGATCTTCTTCATATACTTCCAAATGTAAACTTAATGGCTCGTTAGATGTTTCGTTGATATCCTTTTTATGTTTTTCAAAGGTTTTCAAATTTGTAAAATCCTTGGTTCGTTTCATATTTGGCTAACTATATTTTTCTTTTTTGTTGATAATAAAATGTTTACGCAAGAAAGCCACCATGTTACCAAAGTTTGCCCCAAAATTGTATAGTGAATTTTCCCTTTTTCAGACCTCAGATAATATCAGTGATCTCTATATTATACTGGATGGACATACGCATTACCAAGGTCCAAAGCGTGACGCTCAAGTTTATCGTCTGATACGTTGTGGGGGGGAAATATTTAAAGGTTTCTTCTTTAATATATCTAAATATGTAGTTACCATCCATGTTGTTTACAGTCTGCCAAGAATACACTTCTATTTAAAGTTGGCCTTTAGCTTGTATATTGGTTTGAGAAAACATATTATATTGAAAGTTCGATAAATATAATTAATAAGATATCTTAAACTTGATTACATTTGTTTGAATGACAAACTTTGACTAGTTGCCATACGTTCAAACGATAACTTAGGTTATAGGCTTTAAGAAAGTATGATTAAATTACTTTTTTTTAAGTTGGTTTTAGTTTTTTATATTGCTTTCAGAAACCATATTATGTTGAAAGTTCGATAACAATAATGAAACAAATTAGCTAAAAATTATATTACATTTGTTTGAATGACGTACTTTGTGTAGTAGTGCTACGTTAAAACGATAATTTAGGTTATAGGCTTGTAGGAATTACGGTATCTACCAAACCCTGATTTTAGTAAGAATCCTAATCTGTAAGGCTTTATTTCCTACCAGAATACTGTCATATATAAGTATTTTGGTAGGATAAACTGCCATTTAGAATGGAAGTAGAAACTCCCTTCTGGAAGGTCTTTTATCCAACCTAAACAATAATATAGGGTAGGATTCTGGTACGAGATAAAGCCTTCCAAACGAGCTTCCTTCAAAAATCATCGTATTCATTAGCCTAGATCAACTTATTTAAAGAAAAAATTCAGCAATTTCAAACTTTATTATGCTCTTCAAAGCTTTTACGAACACATTTATTTAATTTAACTATCACACATTGATGTATCTCATATATTCAATCAAATTAATGAACGATGTCAAAATGCCACTTTGCCTTGTATGGGTGTAAGAGAGAAAGAGATAGCCGAAAATTTCCTTCTCTCTTACACAGTGGTATCCAGATGACAGCTCGAAAATTTCAGTCACAGATGACGATCCAGTTATATTATAGAGATCAATGGATTATATCTAGGCAAAAGATACACGGGTCTGGTAGCTCTTTATGTTTCAGTGGTCAAACCTTGAAGACAACAAAAAGCGCTCTTATCTCCGCATTTTAGCACATGCGCAATCGAAATATTTCAGAGGAGTGTTAACAGCTACATTTTCATTTTATGGTTTTAGGTAATAATTAGTGGTGTTGGTGGATAAAATAATTAGGATCACCCAAAAAGAAGACTATTGCTAAATTACATAATATCAACTATAATAATTGATTGCTCATGACTTTTAAAGCACAGTTGTTCGACCTTGCTGTCTGTTGCTCTGTGTTATTGTTTTTTAAAATTAATCTGAAGTTTCATATCATCTTTTATATTAGCTCCTTTATGTGATTATGCTTGTTTTTAATCGAGCCCCAACTGCCGAATAACATAGCTAAGACATCAAACGCTTTCTTCAAAGTTAATTTTTGATTTCAAAACTTTGAGAATCAAATACGTTACAATCCGCAAAACATTGAGAATTGCGGATTGTAACGTAACCGTATTTAAAAAATTAATCTCGCAGGATTCACACCCTCCATCAGTTCTGAAGGATTAAATTTTTTCCACAGTCTGATTTTTTGGAAAAATTTTAAAAATCTTGAAGTGATTAAACACTTGGTCTTTGGTTTTCAAAAATAAAGTGTGATTTATTACTGAAATCATTCAAAAACGTCAGAACATAACGTAGGCCTTACAAGTATTAATCCTCAACAGGGCCACAAAGATCTGAGTGTACAAGATCAATGAATCTACTCGTTCGAGAATCCCTGTCTTCAAATGGCAAGTGGCGACTCTTGCCCTGAACACATAGCTCACAAACAAAATCTGATGGGTTCTTGACTGAAAAATCAGATACCACAAGCCAAACAATTTTTAAGTTTCCTCAAACTAGAAGAATGAACATGCGCAAGGTGCCTGTGCTACATATTCTCACTATTTCTCTGTCTAGATTGATCTATCATAGCAAAACCTTTACTGTGAAGTGGTGATGTTACCAATCTAAACAAATTATCTTAATGAATTATTGCATTTGCTATCACCTTTTTGCTGGAATTCAAAATGGTTGCTCCGTCCAAATCAAAATAAACACTATTGCCCTTTTTTACACTTTGACTACTTACTGACAAAAGATTTGCCCTCAACTCAGGGACGAAGTAAACATTGTTTACCTTGACTTTTAGAAGCCGCTTTGAAACTAACACTGTTAAGTCAATATCACCAATACTATCAGTAACCATTTCTTGATTACGTATGGGTGGTAGTAATGTTTAAGGATGCAGATTCCCTCTCATTCTTGAGAATATCATGATGTTTAGTCAAATGGGCCGAGCAACCAGAGTCTAAATACCAAGAATCACTTTTTGTTGACGTCTGAACGGAAAGAAATGTTAACGAAGCCTACCAGTTTTTCACAAAAGCAGTTTATTACAAAATTGTCGGAATGGATACCATTCCGAGTGGATACAATTCAGTCCCCTCATGCAGATGACAACTCGAAATTTTCAGTCACAGATGTCCATCCAGTTATATTATAGAGACAATGGATTATATCTAGGCAAAAGATACACAGGTCTGGTAGCTCTTTAAGTTTCAGTGGTCAAATATTGAAGACAACAAAAAGCGCTCTTATCTCCGCATTTTAGCACATGCGCAATCGAATTATTTCAGAGAAATGTTAACAGCTATATTTTCATTTTATGGTTTTAGGTAATAATTAGTGCTGTTGGTGGATAAAATAATTAGGATCACCCAAAAAGAAGATTATTGCTAAATTACATATCAACTTTAATAATTGATTGCTCATGAATTTTAAAGCATAATTGTTTGACCTTGCTGTCTGTTGCTCTTTGTTATTGTTTTTTAAAATTAATGTGAGATTTCATATCATCCTTTTATACTAGCACCTTTCTGTGATTATGCTTGTTTATAATCGAGCCCCAACTGCTGAATAACATAGCTAAGACATCAAACGCTTCTTAAGTTAATTTTTGATTTCAAAACTTTGAGAATCAAATACGTTACAATCCGCAAAACATTGAGAATTGCGGATTGTAACGTAACCGTATTTAAAAAATTAATCTCGCAGGATTCACTTCCACCATAAGTTCTGAAGGATTAAATTTTTTCTACAGTCTGATTTTTTGGAAAATTTTTAAAAGTTTTGAAGTGATTAAACACTTGGTCTTTGGTTTTCAAAAATAAAGTGTGATTTATTACTAAAATCATCCAAAAACGTCAGAACATAACGTAAGCCTTACAAGTATTATTCCTCAACAGGACCACAAAGATCTGAGTGTACAAGATCAATTAATCTACTCGTTCGAGAATCACTCTCTTCAAATGGCAAGTGGCGACTCTTGCCCTGAACACATAGCTCACAAACAAAATCTGATGGGTTCTTGACTGAAAAATCAAATACCAAAAGCCCAACGATTTTTAAGTTTCCTCAAACTAGAAGAATGAACATGCGCAAGGCGCCTGTGCCACATATTCTCACTATTTCTCTGTATAGATTGATCTATCATAGCAGAACCTTTACTGTGAAGTGGTGATGTTACCAAACTAAACAAATTATCTTCATGAATTATTGCATTTGCTATCACCATTTTGCTGGAATTAAAAATGGCTGCTCCGTGCAAATCAAAATAAACACTATTGCCCTTTTTTACACTTTGACTTACTGACAAAAGATTAGCCCTCAACTCAGGGACGAAGTAAACATTGTTTACCTTGACATTTAGAAGCCGCTTTGAAACTAACACTCTTAAGTCAATATCACCAATACTATCAGTAACCATTTCTTGATTATGTATTGGTGGTAGTAATGTTTAAGGATGCAGATTCCCTCTCATTCTTGAGAATATCATGATGTTTAGTCATATGGGCCGAGCAACCAGAGTCTAAATACCAAGAATCACTTTTTGTTGACGTCTGAACGGAAAGAAATGTTAACGAAGCCTCATTATGATTGTCAAATCTCTTATCTGTACAGTTCTTAGCATAATGCCCACGCTTATTACACTGATAAAAGCGTGGTCCCATCCCCTTATTATTATCATTTTTGACAAAAGGATTATTAGGTTGCTGTTTATTATCCATTCCTTTGCAACTTAAACCTTTCCTGGTACCACCGGAACCATACATGGAATGTGTTTTCAGCCTCTCATCGCTCTTTACGGTCGTTATGTCCTGCAACAGTTTCGTCTTTATTGAATCAGCCGTGACTGCTGTTCCAGAGCTCTCAATACCCATGGTCATGGGCTTGTAACCATCGGACAACACTGCTAACAATATCGTTCTTACCAATTCATCGCTTACAGTTAAGCCAATATTAAATAACTTATGGGAGGGTGATTAGTTTACTAACACAATTCTCTACTGATAATCTATTTTATAATTTTGTGGTAATAAAGGTACGCAAAATACCTACACGTCTTGTTAATCCTGTGTCTTGAAAAGCACAATCTAGGTTATTCCAAGCTTCCTTATCAGTTTTTGTTGACTGCATATGCACATAATTTAGTGGTTCAACCAATATAATTATTTTAGAACTAGCTTTAACCCCTTTATTTACGTTTGTATCAGTACCAGTAACGCATTCCCATAATTCTTCGTGCTCCAGAAATGTCTGCACAGCAAACTTTCATGTGTCATAGTTTTCCCTGCCTTTAAGCTTGCCGATCGGCGCTAACTGACTAGCAATTTCAGGGAAAGTTTGTAGACTGTATCACGAAGAAAACAAACACTATTTTAAGCGCTCTGGGCCCATAACCTGTTGTAAACTTGACGGTTTACAGGTAAATAAAACGTATTAACCCATATTAACTATTTTATTTAAAAGGATTATACTTGACACAATAACACATAAAACATGGCTACTCATAAGATGTAAGTTTGTTGAAGTGTTGTTTACTTTCCATGGCAACTCTCCTTGGCAACAGAACTACATAGCACTACCATGGACTAATATTTTACATTTACTTCAACAATACCACTCCTATGACACTCCTCAGTTGACTTGTTTCGGTGGCTGCATGGTTTAAGGCATCACTCTTTCATTAAATTAGAATCCCAATGACATGGATATCGGTGTTCGGTCTCAGTCAGACGTACTGAGGCTGTTTTTCCTAAATGGTTATCCACTCACCATCCATGCAAATTTGGATACACGTCCTCTATATTCAATCTTTTTCATCCCTATCATATTAGAGTAATTAGTACATGGGCGTATAATCCTAACGGGTGGTAGCGAATAAGTGCTAAACAAAATCCCCACTACATCACTTGTTTTAAGAGATTCACCCAAAGAACTGAGAGAAAGAAACCGTCGCTCAAAAAAAAAATCAGAGGAAAAATCTAATCGACCCATGTAAAAAACTTCATTGGATACTTGCAGATGGTTGATTCACACCCTAGGAAAATCAAAACGGCAATATCTTCCCAGTCACCTCTGTATCACTGATCTTTGGAAAGATTACAACAAGTGTGTTGGAACTGAAAATTTGAAAGGGTGATATGAATATATTAGAAAGGTATTCATTGAGAATAATTACAATGTTGGGTTTAGGTCACCAGCAACAAATCAGTGTTATAAGTGTGTGAAAATGAAGGAAAGAATCAAGTCGTCTGTAGATCCAAAAGAAAAGTTTTCCGGATACCTAATTGATTTAATAGTGTATAAGAAGAGAGAATCTTTTTAACTACTAAGTGAAGATAAAGATAATGCCATAACTTTTTCCTTGGACTGTCAAAAAAACTATTTTTTCCAAAGATGACAGACCAAGTTACTTAATTCTTGAACCGGTTTTATGTTAATACGTTCACATTCTGTTTGAACTCTTCCCGCTCCGAACAAACAGATGAAAACCCATTCACTTATGCTTGGAAAGAAATGGAAGGTCAAAAATAATCAAGAGAAATAGCCTCATGTGTACGGCACCGTCTATCAAACACATTCTACCCAGAAAATGTTGATACCATCAGGTTATTTGCTGATGATATCGGTGGGCATAGCATAAACACCATCATAATCACTGCCCTGATAAACTGGCAATACTAAAAGAAGTGCCAAAACCAAGAATATTGTGCTGCCCATCCCAGTAACCGGTTACGCTTACAAACCCTCAGATAGGGTGTTTGATGTGATCGAAAGAAAGGTGTGACAACTTGAAACCATAACTCACCCTGATCAGTACTTCAAAATCTTCAGGGATTTCGGCATGATCACAAGAGTAGGTTTGGATGTAGAGGTAAAAAAAAGGAAGGTACTAACAAATACAGCTTTAAAGAGTCCTCCCATCTGGTATTTCAAATTCTCACAATGTAAAAGGTTTACATTGACAAACGGAAAAAATAATAATCTATTACTGCAATAAGAGGAGTCATACTTTACGGACTAGAGTGCTCCTCATACGAAAGCAAAGAAAGGTCACTGAGTTGAAAATATTAATCCAGCAAATAAACCTAATATCATTCTTCTAAACAAAAAAAAGTTAGTGTTGTCAAGAAGCTCCTGGGGAAGCACTGTGGGGAGCAATGGATTATACTGGAATATATGATACACTACATTTAGCTCTTCGTCAAATGCCCCCGTGTAAGGAGGTCATTGCCCCAGTCGATGACCCAAAAACTAATGTTACTGGATATGAGTTGATGGGAAATGCTGAAAGTCACGGAGATGAACCCATGAAATATGATGTTTTGATTGTAGAAGGGTACTTTCTAATGTAAAAAACTAGGATAAACAATATTAAATTAGAATTTTCAAAGACTTTTTACTTGAGTATTAATAATGAGCTTTTTTCTTTTTTCTTTTATCTGTCCTATTATTTAGAAATGCTTATCTCAATGTGCTTGATTTTACTAAATATGTATAAGTGTAGCCTATTAGATACATTTTTAAGTACGGTTTTTTCTTTGTCGGTTAGAAATGAATTGTTGTTAGGGGTTAGTATTTTCTAGTATTATTCAAATTTGGATTTTAGGTCATGCTTTATTGATTCACTTGTTGACTAGCATTTATAAATATATGATAGATTTATTTATAGATAGATAGCACGGAATACTGCGATGGGTGCTTACTTGAAAGAAATCTCGGTTATTAAGGAAATGGTACAATATTTGACCCTGCACAAGCACGACCTTTATTTATCTGAAACTTATGCTGAAAAGGTCAAATCGTCCAGCCAACCATTTATAGTGATACCACCATAGCATTTTCAAGAATGTGTTACAACAAGTTGTGGACTCCAAGAGAAAATAAAACTATCTGAGGTGTCGGTTGGCGTGAGATGCCAGGAACGGTCGAGTAGTTGTTAAGTACAACTGGGAGCAGGCAGTACAAAGATTAGAGAAATCAGGGTAGACCAAGTGGGTAATTACTATTATGTTCATGTTTCACCTATACATAACTACAAAATAAAAATTGTTGGCATAAATAAACAAATGAATGATTAAGAACTTTAAGCCAATATAATTGCACAGATTTGTCCGGTAGTTGAAGTTTCAGCTAAACTAAAGGTGGTAACAAAATGTCAGAATAATGGCATGTTTACTACAGTATTGGAAGTAGATCCAAAGACATTCCAAGAGGTAATGAAGCCTGGTAAATTGAACGCTGAATGGGATAGGTGTTCTGTGTATGAGAAGTTGAGTACGTTTATATTATGAAGGGTTTGACATGTTCAAGTTGCAACCATAAAGCAAAGACTGTATAAACTCAATGACATGTATCAGATGTGGAGGTGATCATCGGGAATAAGATTGTACATATGGAGAGTTTCCCTGTGTTGATTGCTATCATGCTAATCCTACGCTCTTGACGTGAATCACAGAGCCAATGATGGGAACTGTGCAGTGTTTGAAAAGGAAAATTAATATGCAGAGAAGTAGAACACAATACTTAGCACAATAACAATCAATGTATAACAACATGCAATCAAATTTGATTGTATATCTTAATTGCCAAAGTTTTCTGTCTCATAAATATGAAATAAGTAAGATAATATACACAATTGATCCACTAATTGTGTTTTTATTTGAAACTAGAGTACTGAAGAAATATTGGACTCAGAACTTAACCTATAAGAGTACAGCACATTTAAGTGTTATTCAGATAGTCGGTATACGGTTGTGTTCTTGTTTATATTAAAAAATATATCAGCTGCTTGGATCAAAAAGTGGTTATAGTACATCCAAATACCGGTTCCTTGCAATAAAGTTTAAGAATGATTCAGAAACATAGTTATTATTGACATTATATCATTCCAAAGTGCTATTCATGTTGACTTTCTAATTGTTATTTTTTTTGGAGCAGTGGTATGAAGAAAATTGTTGCTGTGAAAAGGTCTGTATCATTATAGGGGGGGATTTTATTTAGACATGAATTCATATGGCATATAATATGCTCGAAGATTAAAAAAAAGTGTTAATTTCTTTGGTCTCTACCAGTCAGTTAATGACTGTATACATATCTACCAAAACAGTAACACATTAATTAATTTAATCATATCTAATCAAAAATATATACTACTTGAGATACAACATTTCCATAAGATCACAGACCATAGCAAAATCATCATTTAGGCCTACCTTAATAATTCAAATAAAATGACTGATAATTCAAAAATAATAAAAGCAAAAAGAATATATAATTATGACACTGTGCAAAACGAGCTCATTGTACAATATTGATTGTATAGTTAAGTGGATGTAAATGAAATATGTGATAACTTTTATAAATGCATTGTAGATAGTGTCAACGTGGCATGTCTGTTAAAGGTTAACAATAAATGTAAAAGAAACAAACCCTGGTATAGTAAGAATGTGGATTGTGCTTTAAAATACACAGACTTAAAATAAAAAATAATTTTACATACTGCCGATTTAAAGAGCTAGGAAGAGTATACAATTTAAAAAAAAATCTACCTCCATAATCAGACAAGAAAAGAAAAAGTTTTATAAAAGCAAGATTGATGAGTGTAAAAATGATTCTAGTAAAATGTGGCAAACTTTGAAAGAATTAGTCAGTAAAAAAAACAAGGTAGTTTTAAGTGAAATTATTTTTGGAAATGAAACTGTGAATAGTAATGTAAATATAGGAGAGTCTTTCAACAAGAATTATATTGCCAGTATAAAAGAAATCACCAATTCAATACCTAAACAAAAGGGTAACTTAAATTATATCAATAAATTTTCAAGAAAATAAGAAAGAAGAATTATTAGTTTTTCATACTATAAATATAAACAAACTCAAAAATTTTGTCTTCTCACTGAACTCAAATAAGGAAAGTGTAGACGAAGTAAGTGCTAAGATTCTGAAAGAACGTTTTCATGTTTTTGGCTATTTTCTATAGCATTTAGTCAACACATCTTTGAGACAAGGTGTTTTTCCTTGAAATTTAAAAACATCCACAATTGTTCCCATTCCAAAGTTGGCTGGCACTAGTAAAGCAGAGGAATGTAGACCAGTTAATATGTTGCTAATGTGTGAAAGGATATTAGAGTCTATAGTGTATGATCAACTAATGGCGTTTTGTAAACGAAATAGTTTACTTGCTAAGTATCAATCAGGTTTTCAAAAAAAAGCATTCATGTGATTCTGAGCTACAATATGTCATCAATGAATGGAAAAATAACCTAGAGTGTAACATGACAACCTGTGTTGTGTTCATAGATTTGAAACGAGCATTTGAAAATTTAAACGGGCATATTTTGTTTAAAAAAAAATCAGAGAAATATAAATTCAAGGAGGATGTGTTGAATTAGCTATAATGATTGTCTGGAAGCTAGATTACAGGTCACAAAATATGTTGATTGTGTTTCATAAAAGATTGCAAATGAGGTTGGTATACCATAGGGAAGTGTTTTAGGTCCAATTTTGTTTGTAATTTATGTTAATGATCTCCCAACAGTTTTGGCGAGGTGTAGTATTCATTTATTTGCAGATGAAACATTGATTTATGTGTCTGATTATGATCAAAACATTGCTTTAGATATAATCAATTATGAACTTAGAGCTGTAAATGAGTGGATGATTGTTAACAAGTTAAAAATCAACACCTCAAAAACAAAAAGCATGGTGCTTGCAACAGAAAGAAATTACTTGACTTTTGTATCTAAAAATAGGTTGTTGACGGTAGGTAGTGAAGTGATTGAATGTGTAACCGAATTTAAGTACCTAAATAGTATAGTTATTGCTAGGAAGCTAAATTTTCACTGTCTAATAAATTACCTAGTGAAAAAAAAAATTGCAAAGAAGGTTGGTTTTTTTGGCAAGAGTTGGGTTTGAGTTATCAGTTTGGACAAAATTAGTTATATACAGTACTATTGTTTTGCTTCATTTTAATTATTGTGGTTCATTAATATATGTGTTCAACTACAGACATATCAATACTTCAAAAACTGCAAAACACGGCAATGTGGATCATTTTAAAATGTAATAAATATACAAGCAATGATGTTATGTTGCAGAAAGGTTGGAAAAATGTGTGTTTAGTATTCCAAATTTATAATAACCTGATGCCAACTTACTTAAGGGATAAAATAAAAGGCAAAAGAATAGCTGCTACCTTAACAATAACAATAAAATGTCCACAAAAATTCTATATTTGATAGAGGATTAAGGGATTTTAATCTTCTTCTCCAAGAGAGGAAGAGTTCTACTAAAATAGATAATTACCTTCAAGGCGAGACTAAAAAATATATAATATCTAAAAATTAAGTGAAGTCAATGTTTAAGTTTTTCTGAACAGTATAAATTAATATGGTTTTGGCCAACAGATTTAGTTGTTTTGTGTCGTATGTTCTCGTTTATGTACGGTAAATATTGTCTATTCCTGTATTTCTATGTTTATGTATTACTTTATATATACTGTTAGAAGGGTTATACTATTGAAATAAATATTATTATTGTTATTAAATATGCAGTTTATAAACGTTATCTAGCTTAACCTACCACCGACATACTTGAAACTATGTGCAGTACATCAAATACAAACTCATGTATTTTTAATCCCACTAACCAATTAACAAACATAATAATCTGGTTGCATATCCCAG
>CABFWB010009057.1:0-14757 GCA_902151455.1 Timema bartmani
GTGTGAGAGAGAGAGAGAGAGAGAGAGGCAGGATTTCTTAGACACCCAACAGAAATAATAATAGCAGTGCAGTAATATAGAAAATAATATATTAGATGGAAATGATATGAGACTGAAAATGCCATACATAGCTTTATTTTACAAATGAACTTATAAAACGTCTACACAAATAAAATAACACTTTTATCTGATATATAAATTGGTGTTGCACTTTTTAAAAAAGAGGTACCACTCCTAATACAGTTTGTAAATCAGTGGTCTAGTTCGCAATCTCGCAGTCAGGCTTGAGCGCTCAGTGTTGCCAACTATACAGACACAACGACCAACAACAACTTACCAGTATTAATTTGGCTGACTCGCAACTAGTACTAAGAGCTAAAAATGGCACTCACTTCTCAAAATTGTAAATTAGTCATTATTATGTGCATAGTATTAGAAAAAATCATTTTGTTTGAAAGCTTTTAGTAAAATTCCAAATCAAAAAATTGAGTTATTTGAGATGTTAATGCAAGCTATAAAAATATTTAGGGAAAAACAAATCAAGGATTCATTCTATTAATTTAATTAATTACAAGGGCTAAGATTTTGATGATTTTGCATATTTTTTTTGGCAAACCTGGAACGTTGTTCAAGTATATATAAATCTTTTTCATAAGAAACTTCGCTGATTTCAGTAGCTTTGTTAAGGCATTTTTCCGTGTTTTTACGCGAGTATGGCATTGTTAAAGGTTTTTCGGTCATTTTAAGTCATTTTTTGATATTTTTGAGTCATTTATCCGTGATTAGAACATCTCTGCACACGTCATTGCAAACGGTGGTCCCAAGACGGTGGTTAGACTACTTCCACCCCTCCCCCGTCTATTCCTTCAAGCCGGTGATAGCTGGATAGCTCTTCCCCCTTCCCTATAGCAATGTGGGGCTCTAAATGAGCTCGTCTAAACTATTCCAAGCAAATTTTGCAGATAAGGGTGACTCATTGTCTCTCTACATTTTTCGGAAGCTGCACGTGTTGTTTATGTGAATTTTAACATTCAACATGCCTAAAGTAAAAGAAAGTGCCTCACATAAATTAAAACTTTTCGTTGCTGAATATGGCGAAAAAGTATTCTCTACCGATGGACAGATACTATATTGCAATCTCTGTGACATGAGAGCTGCCGTGGAAAAGAAATTGACTGTGCAGCAGCATGTCAAGAGAGAAAAACACAAACGAGGTCTTCAGCAATTCCAGGATGAGAAAAAACTACAGCAAATGCTCCTTGGCCAAACCATTGAGTCTTCAAAACATTCTGCATTTTACGAAGAACTGAAAGAAGCCTTCATTTGTACTGATATTCCCTTGAGCAAAGTTAACAATCCGAGATTGCGCGGATTTTTAGAAAAGCACACTGGGAAGTCTTTGCCGGACTCCTCCAAACTAAGAAAAAATTATGTCAGCCATTGCTATGAAAATACCATGAAGAAGATACGAGAAAAAGTAGCAGAAAAGAAAATATGGGTAACTATGGATGAGATAACCGACTCTTTAGGACGATATGTAGCTAATGTAGTGGTAGGTATGATGGAAGAAGATGGCCCTGGTGAACATTTTCTCATTAATTGTGAACATTAAAAAAAGTGAATTTTTCTACAGTCAGCAAACCCTTTGATAGGTCCTTGAGCTTAATATGGCCCGATGGCATCCAACACGACCATTTCCTGCTATGAAGGAGCTGTACTCAAAAATGGTGCACCTAACATGTCTAGAACATGCCTGTCACAGAATTGCTGAAGAGATACGAGGACAATTCATTGAAGTTGAACAGCTAATTGGGTGCGTGAAGAAATTTTTTCTAAAGGCACCATCTCGAGTGGCCCAGAACGTTCCTTTGCCACCGGCTCTCATTTTAACCAGGGGGAGGGGGTGACTTGGATTGAAGCATGCATTTATTATTGTGAGAGCTTCCAAGTTGTGAAAAAGATCATCGACTCATTTGACAGCAATGAAGCAATCTCAATTGAAGTTGCACAGGAACTTCTTTCTGATCCTGAATTTGCAGGTAAGTTTTCGTATCTAAAGTCGAACTTTGGAATTCTGCCTAGTGCCATTACTTCCTTGGAGAATTCAGCAGTGCTATTAGTGGATCAAATAGATTTGGTAAAGAAAGTTGTGAATGACCTAAATATTGTGACTGGAAAAGTGGGAAAGGCTGTGCAAAAGAAAATTGAGCAAGTTTAAAAGAAAAAGAAGGATATGAAATGCTGTGCTTAATTGCAGATGTACTATCAGGGAAAAACTTTTCTCTTGGGGATATTTCAGGAGATTTTGAACAATGCGACGTAGTTTATTTCAAGTAGGCCTATGCTCCTGTGACGTCAGTAGAAGTGGAAGTTTAAAGCATTGCTAGCAGATAATAGAAAATCATTCTTTTTCGAAAATCTGCACATGATTTTTGCTGTGCATTGCAATTCTGGACTGTTGAAATAAAAACTCTTAAGTTTGCCATGTCAAATAAAACTGACAGAAAATGTAAGCTGAATTTTTATGTCGTTTCCTTGTTTTATTTTATATGGAATATTTTTTGCTGACAAAATAAAAACTTTACGAAACGTTAAATTACATTTTAAGGTTTCGTTTTGGTTTACTTGTTTTAGCAAGGAAAAAAACATTTTTTTGGTCATTTTTTAGTTTTAAAGAGCTTTTTTTATACATTTTTTGGGTCATAAATGCATTTTTAATAAGGCATTTTATA
Organism: Timema bartmani; assembly: GCA_902151455.1. Taxonomy (NCBI): domain Eukaryota; kingdom Metazoa; phylum Arthropoda; class Insecta; order Phasmatodea; family Timematidae; genus Timema; species Timema bartmani. The sequence goes on from CABFWB010009057.1 coordinate 2,733, forward strand.
CCAATTTTTAGGTCATCAAAATCTTAGCCCTATTAATTACTAATCAACGGCCTTGTTAAACTTTATGCTTAAATTTACCCTCAGGAGTTAAGTTTCTGTAACATTAACATATATAAATCATAATTAAGGCTATCATCTCCAGATCATGCAAAAGGAGTACATTCTAAAAATGATAATTGGGGGGCCAGGGGAGACTATCAATTTTTGTCACATTTCTATTGATGCTAGTGTTCTCTCCAGGACCCGGCTGATTTTATTGACCGTCTAGCTAAAATCAATGTTTGTTGCACAACTCATCAAATATTGCAAAGTATTACACTTCGCCACTCGGCTAGCAACATGTTCTGGGGAGAACACTGAATAACCATGAAAAGTTTCAAAAAGAGTACATTTGGCTGTGAAAAGTAGAGTACGCTGTTTTAATACCTCAAAAAGATTGCAGGTATTTTTTAAAGAGTACGGTTGGTAACCCTAACCACAGTAAAACATTATTTCTTCCACCAGATTTTTCTGGATAGTCATGTTAGGAATTCTCGCCGCATGAATATCAACACTCAGAGTAGGGGTGTGATGGTTCTCGCTGCATGAATATCAACACTCAGAGTAGGGGTGTGATGATTCTCGCTGCATGAATATCAACACTCAGAATAGGGGTGTGATGATTCTCGCTGGATGAATATCAACGTTCAGAGTAAGGCTCAGAAAAGTGAACTGTCTGTATATAGGAGGTTCACAGCGTGTTGTCATAATAGACTAGTCTGAAACAAGACCGAAAGCTACCATGACGCAACAGTCGTTATAAACCGGTGTCGCTATTATCTGCCGATATCGCTAGTCTAGTGGATGAGCTCATTGGAGTCAGGGCCGACCTGGTGAGGCCGATACCATAACATACCACCTACAAACACTTGACAGTTTCTTGTGAGTTTTATGGAGGATAAAACGTTGCTATGCACCGTCTCGTGTTCATTATTCTGGGCAGGAGTTTATTCTGGAGGGGGATCATATGCACTCGTCTGTGTAGTATGGAGTGACGGTGATACCTCTAGGAGGGGGGTGGGGGGCGAGGGTATTCACAGCCATATCGGGCACGTTGTGTGTCTCTTTAGTACCGTCCAATTTTCAGAAGAAGGGCCTTTTAGAAAATACAAACACTACTTACGGTCAACATTGATAACATTTTACCTCTTACCATATAGGCATTTATATTTATGAAAAGTGACAGCTACGTATCACATTGCTTGAAGTATGAATACATGAGAGCAAATATATTAATTTCTATATCAGTTAAGACCTTTCCTATGAAAATGGGACCATAGGTATATTTTGCTATGTAATATAACTCCACTTGCCGAGATGAGAAAACCTATTTGCAAACAAGATGAATACGAATCTATTTTTAGAAAGTTTTGGTCTGTGTGAGTTTCGATACGTGCAGTGACGTCATACTCGTATCAGACTGCGAGATATTGTCCGGGCTATCCATAGATTTACACTGTTAAGGTAAGAAAGAGGAAAATTACTAGCGTTTGCGTCGAAGGAGAGTGTAAAACAATTTATGGGTTGACGGGATAGGGGGTGGAGTTAAGAAACACTGTACATCCGACCGTGATTCAAACCTCAACATTTTTGAGTCGCCTGCAAATCAGACGAGACGAGACTGTTGTTGTACGTATCTAAGTTTTGGCCAGGTACACTACGTTTACCATGTAATTTAGCACTCTTACCTTGAGTGATTACACTATGGCTCTATCTTATAAACTACACCATAGTGTAACCAAGCAAGGTAGCACCAGGAGTCGAACCCGGGACTAAGCGAAGGTGTCGAGCTGTCTACTCATCATGCCAAGCTGTTGACCTTGAAGAGTTGTAAGAACACAACTTTACATAAGTAGAGGAATGCAAGGAAATCTACTTATGCTACTATAAAAATGTATCCTGGGTATAGGACAGCTTCCCCTGGAGGTAGGCAACTCCCGTCCGAGTACAGTGTGTAACCGTGGGAAAACTTTTAGACAGTACATAGTTCACAAGCATGTTGTACTCCTGTCTTTAGTACAGTAAATAGCCACAGGAACAACTTTAGACAGTACATAGTTTACAAGCATGTTACTCATATCCTGAGTAGTCTATAGCCATGGGAACAACTTAAGACAGTTCATAGTTCACTCCTGTTCTTAGTACACTCTCTAGTCGTGGGAACAACTTGAGACGATTCATAGTTCACAAGCATGTTAATCCTGTCTTTAGTACAGTAAATAACCACGGGAACAACTTTAGACAGTTCATAGTTCACTCCTGTTCTTAGTACACTCTCTAGTCGTGGGAACAACTTGAGACAGTTCATAGTTCAAAAGCATGTTGTACTCCTGTTTTTAGTACAGTAAATAACCACAGGAACAACTTTAGACAGTACATAGTTCACAAGCATGTTACTCATATCCTGAGTAGTCTATAGCCATGGGAACAACTTAAGACAGTTCATAGTTCACTCCTGTTCTTAAGAACAACTTGAGGCAGTTCATAGTTCAAAAGCATGTTGTACTCCTGTCTTTAGTACAGTAAATAACCACAGGAACAACTTTAGACAGTACATAGTTCACAAGCATGTTATTCATATCCTGAGTAGTCTATAGCCATGGGAACAACTTAAGACAGTTCATAGTTCATCTACAGCTGTTAACAAGGTGCAGTGTACTTCATTACAAGTAGTCGCATTCCAATAAATGAGTAAATGATTGTTCAACAATATTTCAGTAACGAGAACTTTATGAGTTGTGACTTCATATTCCTGGTAAACATTATCAGTTATCCCTATAGTACTTAAAAACAAGCAAATAAAAAGAAGAGTTAAATTATTTCAACGCTCAAGTAATAAGAACATTAATTATATTATTCTGAATGATGATAAACACAAAAACTTGTTTACAGATGATTTATAACTTTGAGCACAATAAAACTAATCTAAACATTTATTTTTTTAATTATCCAGACCTAATTATTGTTTCAAGACCCGTTTTACACGAGCAGACTTCCACGTACCAACACTAGAAAATAACTATGATTACATAAATAAAAACACGATACTACACTTAATACAAGACGACGCATTCCATTCTGGTCTGGGTAGGTAGGTGTCTTGTATTTAGTGTAGCGTCGCACTTGAGCTGTACTATGGCCGAATGACGGTTTGGTCGCTGCGACATAAACGCCGCGACCAGGTAGCTCTAGTGTATTGCATTGTTTCATTTGAGAGGGGTCAGACTAGCGACACGAACGCCGTGACAGATTTGAAAACGTCATGAGAGCGTTTCTTGGGCGTAGAGACGATCTCATATGAAACAATGCGCAACCAAAACGTGTCTGTCACTGGCCTAAAAATTAAAAAAAAAAATTACATTGATCTATTAAACAAATCGGGACCAAGTCTAGTCGTGGACATGGGGAGGAATGGTCAGTTATGATGAATGGTGAACGTTCTAGATCCCAGCTGACGTTTGACCCCTCGGTCACGTGACAGACTGTGTGACTGTCGGGAGGATGAAGGTGAACATAACAAGACGCCAGACACTGAAGTAGAGATGTGTCGTTTGCGAGAGAATGGCTCAAATTGAACGGTTCCGCAACAGTTGAACTAGTCGAACTAGTTCAAATCGAACTGAAAGATGAAACGACACAAGACAATCCGAATTCTTTAGTTTTATAGCTTATCACCGTCACAGAAATAACGGGACAGTTCATTTTAATGTCTCGCTATTTCCTTTGTTCATCAAAGATACCTCAACTACCTCTAACTCAAAACAATAAGCACCATTGTTGTGCTTACTGGAACTGAAAGGAAGGTCGTTGCGATAAAGGCTTCAAGAGGCAAATACACAGATCACTTAAGTTGGCCCCCCCACCCCATCAAAATTAAAATTTAAATGTACCATCGTTTTGCACCGTTTTGCACCCAAGTATTAAGTTTTGCACCCTAACCCCAGAGACGGTACGACTGTTTATGTTTAGGGGGGGCCAAGTTAATAGTAGCCCCCCCACCTCGTCAAAATTAAAATTTAAATGTACCACCGTTTTGGTTTTGGTTTGGGTGCAAAACGGTGCAAAATAGGTGCAAAACGGTGGTACATTTAAATTTTAATTTTGATGGGGTGGGGGGGCCAACTTAAGTGATCTCAAATACACTTTGCTGCCTCCTAGAAAACTCAAATATCCTAAGCCTATCACTAAGCGAACAACTGCTGTTGTTGTAAATACTCTTATTTTAAAATTATTATTATTATTGCTATTATAATTATTATTATTATTGCTATTATTATTATTATTATTATTATTATTATTATTATTATTATTATTATTATTAGCACCACGTCTTACTACCCGTTTAGGTTATACGCACTTACGCTAATGTGCAATGGTAGGGTGATTGTGAGATGAAATGGAGGACCTACAGTTTAACGTGGGATCCGGACCACGGTGGAGGCCTGGCATTCCTCACATTCACAAGTTATGATTAATACACGTCTTGTCAGAGGTGAAAGAAGGGTTTGGCAATCGGATAAATCTGTGCCGGGACCGAGGATTGAACCCCGGACCCCCAGCACAGAAGTCAGACATCTTACCCTTAGACCGCCAGGTCACCTACCTTATTTTAAAACATTGTTTATGTGACCCAGAATATGTTTTAGTTTGTTTTAAATAGATTCTTTGCTTTAATTTCAATATTATCACAGCTATTTTGAAAACAATACGTTAATAATATCAGAGAAAGAGCACTCATTGAAAACCAATCCTACTAAATAAATGCATATGATATGTTTTACTTTGATACGCGTAACCTAGTAAATAAATTAAGCTCAGTAAATGAGCCTCTACTTGCAATGTGATATAGGCCTAGTGTTAATAACGCAATCACATACCGGTAGGTATTTTTTATTCAAACAGACTTTAACTAAGGCGTGTCAAAACTAGGGTAGGTCCACTAGACTGTGGTAGGTCGGTCACGAACGATAAACCACAGGCTGAGATTTGTGACGACTGCTAGTTTCCCCGTCAGGAGCGCTAGTTGTCCTCTGTCCTGGTAAACATATGGCTAACGTGTGACTGTCATTGAGTGCACAAGTGACAAACTAGCAGCTCCGGTCTTCTCTACATCCCACCAGGAATTAGGGTTAGTGTTTTTACAGTCTTTACAACAGTAAACTTCTTAAATAAATGTAAACCATATATTTCTTCAGTAACTTCGATTAGTTTAATTTTCTACGCTTGGTAATATCAACAGTTGTTGAATGTCTGTCATGGACATTGCGGCATTTGAACATAAACCTTTTAAATGGGGGGGAGAGGGGGAGTCTCGTTAAAATGCCATCATGTCCCTGATAGTTACTAAACAACAAACGTATCGACTGAAGCAGTCAAGCAAGTTTACCGGTATTTTGGGCAAGAATATTATTTTTGCTATTTCAAAAAAACTGTAAAAATGCGTATCTTTCTTTACTCGCGTTTCTCCCCATCCCACCATTAGTTTCATTCTTGACTTGACGTACTGGTACATCCTGGTGGTAATAAATGGAACTAATCCGGCAACCTAGACGGCTCGTCTAGGTTCGTTCATGTTTGTTATTATATCCAGTCAGCTGCAGTGTGAGGACCAATGACGTCACAATCTGGAGACAAGATGGCTAATCCAACAACTAAGGACGGAATAAAGAGGCTTACCCGATACACACATGGTACGTGACGTCATAGAGATATGGAAACCGGTGCTCTGTAACTTTTATAACGGTTGCCACAACTTTCTTTGAAAGGTTGACGTCTATTATTCCCTCGAGTCTATTCAGGCCCAACATAACCCTCCATGAGAAGGTATTCCAAAAATGTAGACCCTGCTACTAGAATCTTTTGTTGGGATTTTTATGTCAGCAGCCACGGAAAAGTTGGCTCAGCGGTGTGGGGAGTTGCAACTTCCAGCGCTGCAAAGAAGAATACGTCCATAAAGCGGTTGTGGACACGACCCAGGGTGATAAATTTAAAAAATAGTGGAACTTTTGACATTAGCACAAGGCGCCACAAAACGTGTTTTTGGTCGACCAACCCAGCTCATGCTAACATACCAGAGGCTCATTTACTTTTACTCTTTTAATATGTGGTTAATATATTTACCTAGCCTCTGAATACCTTTAATATCGTGTGGGGTCATCTTCAATCGCTTACCTTTTGTTTTGTAGTGAGGTATTTGGTATTTTCACACGACTCCCGACCTGATATGTGAATCTTACCGAGGAAATAGTGTGCCAATGAACACTATCCATTAGGCCCACCACGAGGGGGCTTATTTGCAACGGGCCCGGGCCCAAGATCAAGACTTACAAGCTTAGAAAAAATGTATAAGATGAAAAGAATATAAAATATGATACGAAGGACAAGCAGTAAATGCCTATCCATACTAAAGAACAGTAGAACAATGCAAGCCCAGCCAACTTCAAGAGTGTTTTGAAGTGTTTGAAACAAAGTCTATTATTTTTGTACTGAAACTAAATCTAGCACACAACGTGTCTGGCAGTAAATAAAGTTAAATTTAAATGTTTCTTAAAGTGCGAAACATTTCAGTGTTCAGTTAAGTTACGGGTTAATTTTTCTTTTGTAAAAAGTGACAACAAAGATATTATTCAAATTTAAGTCAAGAATTGGTGTAGGAACAGGAGGGGTTCATTCCCCCCTCTAGATATAACTTGACCCTCCACCCCCTCAGACTGGAATAAACTTACCCTCCTTAAGATAGATATATCGCACTCCCCTCTGATATTCTCGAACGTGAAGCTGAAAGATGGCTTTGTATCAAAACAAATAACTTCTATAGACATCTAATTTTCAAAATTTGGTCGGGGAGAAGACCACTCTAAATACATTCTATAGATATCCAATCATCAAAATTGCTAGAGGAAGATTATTCAAAATATCTTCTGAAAGCATTTTTTTTAATCCACTGGAAGAAAGGGGGCCCCACGCTTTGCCCCTGATACCGGGCCCGGTTTGAGCACCTGGCGGATCTGCTATCCATCCATAGTGGCTGCGGGTTTTTTTTAGGGTACAAATTGGGCACAAGAGTGGCCAGCTACAATATTTATTTTATAACCGCGTCTTACTACCTTTTCAGGTATCCGCATATATGACAATTACTCTCATGGGGTAGGAATGAGGAAGAAAGCATTTTAGAGACAATCTAGGTCTACAGTTGGGTGGAAAGAGAGTGAGCCATCTAGGAATCACCACCCTTAATAGACCCCACCAGGATCCGAACCCCGATTTCCCCACCACCACCAGACAGTCTATTGAGAGAGTAGTGCGTTAGACTACGCTGCCACTGAAGTGGCTTTCAGTAATATTGACATTTTATTATAAAGGGAGATGTACGAGTACACTCCGTTTACGGTGAGAGCTTCCGATCTTACCTTGACCGATCACACTCTGACCCTATCTTACCATAGTAGAAACAGGCAAGGTAAGCATGGCAAACGAAGTGTACAAACAAACCAATCCCGGTGGGGTCGGGTGAGAACAAACAGAATGTCCTTTCAAATGACTCACTGCGACACCTTAGCTCTGTCGTTAGCACGTCTGGCTACTGAGATGCTTTTGAGAAACTGTGTGTTTTTGAATCAAGTTAGTTGTTTAATGGGTAGGTTGGTTCAGAAAGTGCATGTTGTCAAAAAAAGGCCATTCAACACGACTTGTGAGCGCATGCGTAGAACCGGTTGTGAGTCTATGGCTAGCGATGACCTCATGTCTACTCAGATACGATGTAATGTAGGACGAGGACAGGGGGGGAGTGTAAGTGGGCCCCACGGGGAATGAGGGGGGAGTGTAAGTGGGCCCCACGGAGGAAACCGCGAACTTACTAACCTATCCTTTGTTACGCACACAAAGGCGTCAGTCTCGTATTGTCCCGGTTTGTCGATTGATGAGGGGGTCCGAGAGTGGTATTTCCTGAACAATTTTCCACTCAATTGCGGATACATTTAATCTAGAATTTAATCTTACTCATCCATAACCTTCTAGTTCGGATATCAGGTTAGCCAGGATGGGTAAAATCAAAATTTTCACGAAAATACCCCTTATCAGACAGCCATAAAAATTATTAGATCTACTTTTATGTATTCATAACTTCTAGTTCGGATATCAGGTTAGCCAGGATGGGTAAAATCAAAATTTTCACAAAAATACCCCTTATCAGACAGCCATAAAAATTATTAGATCTACTTTTATGTATTCATACGTCAAGTCATATGCTCTGCAGTTGTCACTTTTGAAATATCTTATCAATACATATAAAATAACAATAATAATATAATACAATCGTATAAATGTTGCGTGCAGTAAAATATGTTTGTGACCAGAGGATGAGGACAGTGCCAGGTCCTCGAACCCGGTGCTCCTGACTGTTGGGCGTGTTCCCCTCCCCCAGGTCTTTACGCCGTGAGCAATACCGCCCGTCGTGCTCTGTAGCCCGCTCTATCGATTCGCTGGGGCAACGGACCTAGCCAGCTATCTCTCTCTCTCTCTATCTCTCTCTCCTGTCCCTGAAAACCTCTTGACACACTTCTGTGACCACAAGGGAGGTTTTTATGTCGAGGTTCATAAACAGAAACAGTTCAACGATACCAATAATACTCTCTCTCACATGTTTATGGACTCAAACTTTGGAAAAAAAAAGTTATATTAAAAAAAATTAACAAATGGCCACAATAGGTCAGTTTGAGCTAAAATTTGACCTACGTTTTTTCCCCTTGTACACTTGGAATGTAATTTACAATTTAAAAAAGCTTATAGATAGGCTGACCATAATTCCTTGAGATAAAAGTGGAACTGGGAGGAGGAGGTTTACAAAAAAGTAAGATATTAAAAAAAAACAAGTGTTATAATATAAAATTATTGAACCTACATTAATTCTTCACAGACGTACACAATATTTTCTAGGTTGATGTAGAAGTGGACTACATTTCATTAGGCTCATACCACGAGTATTTTAGAGACGAAATTATAAGTTCACACAACAAATTTTGGGCTGTCAATCCCTTGTCGTAAAACTTATCATACTCCAAGTTACAATGTTGTCTTACAATAATTAGTATGGCTCTCATATGGATTTATCCTAGGACCACATCATATTCATCTGACAATAGCAGCCATTAATGCAAATTTGATTATAGGTGGATGGAAAAATATTTAAACTTATTTTAATAATGTTTTTAAAAAACGGGGGGAAAAATGGCAAATTACAAAAACGACGGGACGGCCGGGACATAGAATAAAAAAGGGTAGTGTCCCGTTCAAAACTAATAGGCTTTATAATATTTAATACTCTTATAAGCAAACCAAATCATTTATGAATCAACTATTTAGGCAATCGTTTATGTTTGCATGACAGTTAAATACATGCTTTATGCTGCAACGACAGTTTTATTAGACCAATTTAATACACCTTTTTTCAACTATTTTTCGTTATTTCTCCAGGTGTTAATTCACGATCGTTAACTTGTACCTAAGATTAGTTATTNTTCACGATCGTTAACTTGTACCTAAGATTAGTTATTTTAATTATTTCTCCAGGTGTTAATTCACGGTCGTTAACTTGTACCTAAGATTAGTTATTTTCATTATTTCTCCAGCTGTTAAATCACGGTCGTTAACTTGTACCTAAGATAAGTTATTTTAATTATTTCTCCAGGTGTTAATTCACAATCGTCAACTTGTGCCTAAGATTAGTTAAAACTTGCGATTAACCGGTAAGTTCAGTAAAGCAACTATTTTCAAGCCTCGCCTGTGCGGATCATAGGTTATTTCTGACAGGTCCTGGCTGGAATAATAATAATGACCTGTTATTTCAGAAAAGGTTACGGTGTTGTTTCTCGTATCGGTTTATTGGGCCTGCCGTGGTCCGGGTGTCCTAAAACGTATCTCTTCATTTCTAACTTGGTCCGAATCCTGACCGATTCTCTCTTCATAGTTTCATGTCTACTATGAACAGATGGTCCCAGGTGTCTGAGTAACAAAAAGCAACCAAGTAAAACTCCCGAACTATCTCCGTCGCGTCCTCCCAAGGGTAAATGAAGGGATGTTCATCGTAACAAACTTTTGTCGCGAACAAAGAGATTCGATATGTGAGGTAATTCAGTTTCCAGTGGTTTCTTAGAGGAAGGTTCAATGGAGGAGGGGAGGTAGAGGGAGGGAAATATCTTCAAGGTTACAAAACATAGCGACTTAAAATTAAATAACGTAATCAAGTGAACTCAATTTAAGCTTCAAGATTGTTCTTTGTGTGATTAGGTTAGAAAAAAAAACTCTTAGCTTTAGTATTAATCTTTATTAATTTTGTTCATCATGTCCGTCCTAGCTATCCAAATAAACTAGACCGATAGGATAAGGATGAGCAAGGGAAATTTGCGTAATGGGAGCGTGGGGGAATCATTTAGGGGGGAAGAAAACACCTTCAGTCCACCATTTGAACCCCGTCATTGGCAAACCGGGTTTTACGCGTGTGTCCGCGTGTCCATCGAGGCCATTGTAAACGATTGCTCTAAAGCCCCGTATACATAAGGTGAGCCGAGCCTGTAATGCAACATGTAATGTAACAGACGAGCGTGCTACGAGCCTTTCGCAGTGATCCACCGCTGTCGGTTTTCAACGAACACAAAGGGATTCGTCAGTCTAGTTTGGGACGTGTTTGTTGCGTGCTCGCAAGCGTGGAGGACTGGTCTGAGAAATCTGTATTTCAGATAATAGAATCTTATAAGAACCATTGTGTTTTATAGGAACCCAAGGAGGTAAGGATGAAAACTATTATAAAAAGAATCCGAAGGAAGATGCCTGATAGGATTAACAGGACAAGCAGAAGATGTTTGCAAACGAAAAATAATTCATTCTTTCGGTCCTATTTTACTCAGCAAATACTCCAAGTCTGTGGGAAACATCCTAGTAAAATTGCTGTACTGTCCACTAACGTGGTAGAACTTTAAATCTCGCAGTAGTTCCGAACCAGCCCGTTTTTTTATACAATTATATGCCACCTTCGTCGAGGCTTTCGTTTTTTTTAAATAGATTGTCCATAATTAGCATAGCACCATTGCACATAATTAAGGCTAAGGTTTCGTCGTTATCAGAGAGTTAGTAGAGTTAAAATCGTTAATTAAATATAAATAAAGTGCACCCCCGTAAATACTGAATTAACTGAGATCATTATTACGTCACTCGATCGTGACGTGCTCGTTTCACGTCCAAACTGACGAGCATTACAATGAGTCTGACATATCAGGCCCTAAATTACAGGCTAGGCTCGCTTGTATACGCACCTTAATCCAATCAGCAATCACGCACAGAGCGCTACAGGCTGTTGTTGGTTGGTATTATGTGTGTTTATACGATAGCTCAACATGTTCCTACTTAGATAACGAACTACTTCTAGCACTCTGTTTGAAAGATAAGAATGTGGCAAACTAACTAACTCGACCTTGGGAAACAAGATCTAACCTCGTCTGACGGAAATATAATATATCAGGACAGCACCGGCGGGCATCGAACTAGGTCCCTCGAAATGTTTAGTACTACACGAGGTTCAAGCCGGGTGTACTGGAGGTGGTTTTCCAATCCTCTTTATACGCTGATGCGGGCTCACTTCCTACAAACTAACTCAAATTAAGCCACTGTACAGTCTGTGTGTTAAACGTACGAGCTTTTTAACCTTTTTTATTAAATTTTATCACAATGTGCTTAAAAACTAATTTTGACAGCTAGAAAATGTAATAGATTTAATTTTATGTATTCATACGCCAAGTGATTTGATCTGTAGATATACGATAACACTAATAATAAAATAAAATGTGATGTTTATGTTCAACTCGTTTATTATTTTCTTTATGTCTTTCTTGATTTATCAGTCTTGTTTCTGTATTGTCCTTTGATCGACACAAGAGTGAGTCTAGTGGCGGCTGGTGGCAATGTTTGCTGGTGGGGCACACCTATTACACACTTG
>CABFWB010009058.1:2843-14757 GCA_902151455.1 Timema bartmani
ACACACACACACACACACACACACACACACACACACACACACACACACACACACACTAGCAAAGTGGGTATTTAAAAAAACAAAAGAAACGCCTCTGACCAAACTTTAAATAACCGCAACCCATTTTTAAGAATGACAAACTTTTTCGAACCTCCCAGCCATGGACAGGAGGAAGGAGGGAATATTATTGACGCCTTTACCTAGCATTCACAGAACAGATGTAAATAATTTCCCAGGCGACTGTACATGTTAAGGAAAAGTACAGGCGTGTATCTTATACGCTGATTACGTCACAATTTGTCATCTTAGCACGTAAGTAATATTTCAGTGCCTTTGTTTCCTTTTGATGGTGACGTCTTGCTTGAGCCCTTGAGTGGTTGTAGGGGACGCGAGAAAAGGGCGGAGGTTTTTTACTTGAGTGGTTGTAGGGGACGCGAGAAAAGGGCGGAGTTTTTTTTTTTTCAGTTTTTATAGCAAAACATTTTTTAGGCTAAAATAAATCAAATATTGCTTCAGTAGAAAAATAGAGCTTAATTTTCTTCACCTGGTGATATCAACAGTTGATGAATATCTGTCACGACTTAACGACATTAGATGACAAATTTTTTAAATTAAGATAAAAAATTGTCGTTAAATTCCAGGACACTCTTGACAAGATATTCAACAACCGTTGATATCACCAGGTGAAGAAAATTAAACTAAACATTAAATTATTTTTGACCCGCTTCAGTGGTAGAATTATTTAAGGCGTCACTCTCACAATAAACTATACTGCCGATGATGGGGAGATCGGGGTTTGAATCCCGGTTGAGTATACTGAGAATGGTTTTCCCCCTAAAATGTTTTTACACCCTCCCTTCACGCAAATGTGGGTACACTTCATCTAAATTCAACCTTCCTCATCTCTAACACATTAGCGTAATTAGTATAAAAACGTACAATAAAACCACGTTAGTCCGAAATTCCGGATAATCCGAACACACTTTTCGGAAAATAAGGAAAAAAAATATTAAGTCAAAATAAATATATTTTATTGAATAACAAGCTCCGAGTTAAAAGAGAATTGTAATAAACAGTAACATCTGATAATAAATGTTTAATATTTACAGTAGCCCCATGGCTTCTTTGGTGCTGACTTACAGCTGACGGCTTTGAAAAGCTACTAGACCAAATTAGTATCCCTACGCTGAACCATATGATCTGCAAAAAACATGTGTTTTTCAGCTGTCACTTCTGACAGTCAAAATTTAGGTATATACCTAAATGTTGACTGTCAGAAGTCAGCTGTGAGCTGTCAGTCAGCACCAAAGAAGCCGTGGGGCTACTGTACATGTTGTAGTCAAAACAATGTGTTTTCCTGTAACTACAAATAATTACAGTGTTTTATATACTTCAGTTAAAATTAACATTTGATTAAACTCATTCAACTGTAATTCAAAATTCGTGAAAATCTTTATTCCTGTATTATCCCGCTTAATCCAAATAAGCTTCGGTTCTAGGGATGTGAAAAAAGTATCGATGTTTTACTACTATCGATATTTTCCTTTCGGTATTAGTATTATTTTTTTTACTCAATACTTTTTCCCCGATACTTTTACTGATATTAGTACTCACACTCCAGTATAAGATTGGTATCGAAAGAAAGTTTTTTTTATCTTCACTTATTCTGGGATTAAATATTTTCTAGGGTGGACTGTGGAGGAAGAACAAATGACACTGTTTCTCAATTCTCACTCATTTTCATCATAATTCATTGCTGTTCTTTCCTCTTTGTTTATCAATACACTCTGATGCCTGGCCGGGTGACAGGGCGACCAGTCTACTATGTACCTCTTCCTTTATGTATTCACTCAAGGATGCCCCAAGCCGATAAAGCAGGACAGGGCGTCCATTCTTGTCAATAGTTAATACAATAATCTATATTGATAGTATATACACGACGAATGTATTTAAAAAAATGGCACCTCCCAGAAGTGAATTATGGAAGGTTTTTTTAAAGTAGTTGGATAGCGAAAAAATATCTTGTAAAAAAAAACTATACCGATACTTACTGTTATCGAAGCTTTTCTTTCGATATTAGTACAGTATCGATATTTTTCTTCTGATACTTTTAATAAGTACAGTATCGATATTTTTCTTTCGATACCACATCCCTATTAGGTCCCAATTATTTCAGATGAAAAAGGTTATAGTATATAAACCGGATGGGTAGTAAGACGCGGTGCTAAAAAAACCAACAATAAAAAACCATCCTGCTTGTGTCAACAAGGTCGCTGTAGCATATGAGCCCAACAGCTGCCGCCCTCGACTAGAACAACAAGCGCTCAACAAGATGACGTGTCACAGCAATGACCCACAAGCTAATTGATGTCCTCCTCCCCCCTCTTTGATATGAGATTCAAGGTCATCAACACCCGCATCGGTGGGCGCGTGGACAAAGGCGTGGTGTGCTGGTGACGTGACCTTAAGCTGTCACTTTTGATAAGACATTATTAACCAGCAGAATTACCCGGATTTTCCCTGTATTACGTGGTTAGACCTGGCAACGCTTTTCTTTTCTTCAAACTGACAGACATAAATCTCTTCATTTGATTTATTTCGACCTAGTTTTTAATTAATTTAAAAGCGTATAACCCGACCGGTTCGTAAGATGCGGTGCTAAAAAAAAAATATTAAATTTCATAAATAAAATCCAAATTTTAAAATTCCAGCTTCTAGGTACACAGGTTCATGCACATGCTATTAATTTAAAAACGGCAGACCTCTGCTTGCTGTAGATATCGCACAACGCTCATGACAAACAAACAAACTTCATTTTATTAATATATAAGATAGATAGATACCTTCTTCTCCTGTGGAGCTATCCTCAGCCAGGTATCAGCTGTACATCTTCAATTTTCCTCGGTCATGAGCGTCTTCCTTCATCCTTTTGTAATTTCTTCCTTGTCTGATATATGTTAGCATTCCAAACCTTCCTCTTTCCATCTTCCCATCCATGATCCTCTTCATTAAACAATCCCTACGTTGTGTGTGTCCCAACCAAGACGTTTTTTCTATTCGTTATTATCTTTATCAGGCTCCTTTTCTCTCCCACCCTCCTCAACACTTCCTTATTCCTCATCCATTTCACCTTCCCACAATCACATTTCAAAACCCTCCAAATACCCTCCTTGTTACTTCTTTCTGATTGTCCACGTCTCAGCTCCGTACGTCACCACACCACACACGAAATACTTTGCAAACCTCTTTCTTAACTCAATCGGGATTCTTCCCAATGTCATTAATCCCCTCACCGTTCCGTACAGTATCCATTCCAAGTCACCAGACTTCCCGAATATTTGAATGACCTTACTTGTTTTAGTGTCTTCCCTTCAATGAATATAACAACATTGCCTTCTTCCTTCTCACCTCTCATCATTTCCGTCTTACCGATGTTTACCTTCATTCTAGATTCCTTTTCCACTCTTATAATACCATCCATCATGTCCTGCTGTTCTTCCTTACGACTCTGCCAACATTGTTTGATCATCCGCGCGCTCGAGATGTTTTTTAGTCGTTCTCCGCCTACTACAATGCCTCGTGACCTTTCTAGAGACTTCTCTGCCAACCTCTCGGCTGGTGACATACAACATCCCTGTCGCACCCCCTCTTATAATGGTCATATCTTCCGTTTCACCGTCCTCCCCCTCTCTCCACCTATTGTGTCCTGTCCTGTGTACAACTGCTTTATCAGTCTTATATCCTTATGCCGGGATCACGATCAACTTAACGTAACGTTCACTTAAAGTTAAATTAAAGTTAACTTAACGTATGTATGATCACGATTCACGTAACTTAACGTAACAACTCGAGCCAAACATCTTCATTCTCGAGTATGATCTGTGATTTGTACTAGTTTTACAGTGATGATCTGTGAATGTTTACAGTTTTCAATCGAAATAATAAATATCTATTACAAAACTTTTTTGATAAATTTAACTTTCCTAATTTAGTTTACTTATTTTGTTTCAATGTCTGATCACTAGAACTTAAGCTAAAGAGTAAACATTGGTCATAATACCAACAAATGAGCTACTAAATAGCCCTGTTTACGTCACTCGCATAATGATTGGCTGGCTAGAACACGTGATAACCTTCAAGTAACGTTCACTTAAAGTAAAAGACCTCCCAGGACATCTCTTACGTTAAGTTAACTGCAAGTCAACGTTAAGTTAACTGCATCGTGATCGCTTCCATTTAAACACACGAGGAGGTCATTCACGTTAAGTTACGTTAAGTTAACGTTAAGTTGATCGTGATTCCGGCATTACAATTTATAACAATGTTCCACAAAACCTGCAGTGGCACTCGATCAATCAAGATAGAAAGATATAGATAGATAGATAAATAGACAGATAGATAGATAAATACCTTTAAAATAACACTAATAATGTAGTAAAATGTTATCAAAGCTGACCGCAAAAAAGTTTGTATTTCCTAAAGGTTTCTTCCAACCAAAGTTCTAGTACAATTTTTTTCACCACGTCTTACTACCCCTTCGGTTTATACGCACACATTAGTTAGAGATTAGAATGGTATACTTTTAGAGGAAGTGTACCCGAATTCGTGTGGAAGGAAAGTGATAAACCATTTAGAAAAACACACCTCTCAGTAGCCCTACACCCAAACCGGGATTTGAGCCCCGTTCTCTACGTAAAGCAGCAGTCCAGTATATTTGCGAGAGTGACGCCTTAGACCATTCGACCATCCGATGGTTGTGTATGGTAAATTGTGGTAATTCTCGCAGTGTAGGAATGGATAGATCTGAAAGCCAAGATAAATGCATTGTTGCAACATTTTGTCCTGCGGAATGTTTTGATTGGTGTCTGTGTGTGAACATTGTGCAAAGCACGGTCACTTGGATCACGATTCAGACATTCTCTAGCCCCGATATCCGTCCTGTGTGTATGTGCTGATTACGGATTAAAGTGGCCGTGACCCGTTTTATATCGGATCAATATTATTGATTCAAACAAACGTGAATATTTTAAAAAAGAACAACGAGACAAATACGGTATCCAATCACCGCGATTGTTTCTATCTTATTAGCTTCGTCAACTGTTCACTTTAAGTTAAAAAAATTTATCTCATAAAAAGAAAGTATTGTAATCATGAATATTTTATGCCCTCGATTTTTTGATGGAAGTCACCGTTTTATATGCCCCCAAGCTCAAAAAAGTAGTTCTTATATTCTGTCTGCACCATGTCTGTCTGCTGTATATCTGATTGTCTGCTGTATGTCTGTATAACCTGGGACTACAGTCAAAACGGTTAAATACATTTCGTCCAAACTTAATATTTAAAGGTTTATGGTCAAACCTAGAGAATAAATCGTGATTTTGATTCTAACCCTTAAATTAAGGGTAGTTTACTGGTGACTGAATTTTGAAAATTCGAAATTGACTATAACGATCTTGTCTAAAATGTATATCTGACATTATAAATAAATAATTCAAGGGTAATTTATTGATGATTGATTTTTGAACATTTGAAATATTTTGAAAATAATTCTAATGATTTTGTTCAAAATGGATACCTGCGGAGTGTTTTATATTAAAAGTAGGAATGTAATTTTGTTTTTATTAAAACAAAACATCTTCTGGGGTAAGTTTACTAATAACTGATTTTTGAAAATTTGGCCCTAGCAATTTTGTTCCAAATCTCTCTTAAATACTCAAATTTTGAAAGTCATTTCTCTTATGATTATCAAACGGAGGAAAATTTATCCAAGGGTAGTCATATGATAGATTTTTTTTAGTAGTTCATAGTTATATAACGATTGTGTCATGCCATAATTTTCTTTTTAAACTTAGTTTAGTTTTATTTTGAGCATTGGGTTAATTTGGCTGTAGTTGGCCAACATGACTAAGCGCTGTCAACGATGGCTGTTAATATCACTCGAGCTGTTTGGATTCCTCTAAGATTGTCATCAATAAGTAAGAATGAAGATATTTTGATTCAAAAACAGATCATGATTTAAATTAATTTAACTTTTAATTGATGACGATTGGTATCCACTGTAAGAAAGAATAAGAAAAAGCAGGTTACAAAAAAAAAGGAGCTTATGGTAGGATATGCTGGAGTGCTCAGTTTGGAGAATCAACAGACCTGTCGAAAGACAGAACATATAATACTACTCATCAAAGGTAGTGTCTTAAAATCAGGTTCTTTAATACAATTGGAGCTGTTAAAATTTTGTGATATATTAGTACTAATAAATAGGGACTTTGTTCGAGGACCACACTGGTGGTCAAACGGTATTAGGCGTCAGGATAGAAATAGACTGGGTTTCCGGTGATGGGGAGGCCAAAGTTTGGATCTTAGCTGGATAAATTATAATCTATTTTTCACTTTATGTTCTCCTTTCACGCTAATGCGGGTGCGTTTTATTTAGGCTACCCTCCCCGTTCCTACCCCTTGATGTTAAACTTAATTACTAAAAAATAACATTCATACGGAATCCATTTGACGGTAAAATTCTCAACATAACGACCCGGTTAAGTTGATAGCGGCCAAGGGATATCCGCATTGTGTCTTATCCGCACTCTATCCGCGGGTATTACGGATGTCAGTAAAATGGGTGTAACGCCGTGAGGTGTATCTTGAGTCAACCATAGCTGCACACGATGTTGCGTTTACAGAATGTTCAGGGGTGAGAGTTAGTGACGCGACCAGACAAAATAATTCGGGCTTTCTTTGAAACAGAGATATCAAATTTTACGAAACTTGTTTGATTTTTTTTGGTTTAATATTAAGATATTTATGATATTAAAATAGTGCAGGTAGACAAACATACTATTATTTCGTTCTAATATTTGAAAGAATTCTTAAAATATCTCGTTATTTCGGAGCACCCGAGAGTCCGTGGAATCAATCCTAAAAGCTCTTGATCCGTGCAGTTCTAATCTATAGTCGGTTCACCATGAGATGATTTTTTTTGTATACAAATTTAATTTTTTACTTTAGGTTGGAGGGCAACCCTCTTTAAAAACTTTACTTTGCTTCTCTCTAACCTCCTCCCCTGTGTTCTCTGAAAATTAAATTTTGGCTACAGCCTTTATTGTTTGCTCCCCCATATTACAATTTTGGGTGCGCCACTGTCTGCGCTGTTCTACTTATTAAAGTCTTTCTTGTCCCAGTTATTTTACTTCCTAGGCAGAACAACTTCTTACTGAACTCTCTTGATATCATCCTTTATTCAACAAGGATGGAGTTAAACTGAGAAATGTTCGGTCTCAAAAATTCTCTGAATTATTTTTCGTTTTTTCAACAAGTTTCGATTATTTAATTTGGAGTGATCTTCTCTTGGAAAATTGTTGAAATAAGTTGCCTATTAGACTAACAAGTGTAGAATAAATTCCACTCAACACACCATCGGTTGCTCGATTTTATAGTTCAACTTGATGTATTTTAAGTTTTTATTGCAACTATTTTGGGCCTTGGGGGGGAAGGGGGGGTAATTTCCCCATCACCCCCTTTCCCCCCTGGTTGCGCCCCTGAGTGGGACCGAAGAAAACTTTTCATAACAAGAAGATATAGCTAACTTCAACTAGCATACATTTTGGAAATCAGGGAATGGTTTCTAAATACATATTATGTTTGGAGCGTTGCACTTTATGGATGTGAAACAAGGACTATTGGAGCAACTGAAAGAAACGACTGTAAGCATTTGAACAATGGTGCTACAGAATAATATTGGAGATGGTATCAAACACAGAAGTGCTAAGAAAAGCAACCGAAAAAAGGAAACTTTGTAAAGGTATACAGCAAAGAAGAGTTGTCATGGTAGGACGGCAAACTAATCTCAAGATTGATGACCCAATGATGGGTTCATTACCCAATCACCTGGGATTAAAAATTAGCTATTATATTGAGTTAAATTTAGCAAATACTTTCACCAACTTTCGATCTTATATCAACGTAAAAGATACCGAACACACGTGCGGCTGGACTGCTTCGAAAGAAGGGTCGTAGCGGCCAGAGCCGTTTACGACAGATGCATGCGGCCGCCGCCTGTAAAGGAAACTTACCTAACAATGGCGATCTTACTACAAAAGTGGCGTGGAGTCGATCATATTTCTTCTCGCACCCGAGTTCCCCCTACCGTGATTCGATCCTCCTCCGCCAGGCAGCTCTGTAAATGATAGGAGGGGAGGTGGAGTCTGTTTGTTGGGTAGAGGGGAAAGGAGGGAGGAAAACCCGCTTGTAGTTTGAAAATGTTCGATTCGGCATTCCACATTTCGGCCAACCGCAGTTTGCTTTATGATGGACGGGTACGCGCCTGGCTTTCTTTGTAGTCGGTTACGAAGTGTTTAAATGAGTGTTTTCTTTTTCTTTGTTGCCGTAAATAGAATAAAGGAATGTGACCTAATATGGATATATTTATTATGAGTAGTGTGTGAAGTGTTCCAAATGAAGTGGTCCCAAATATTTGTTGTGTGTTCAGGGGAATTACTTTGTTGTGTTTGAATTAATATAGGCCTATTTATGTTTTCTTAAATGGTGAAATGAAGTTTATTTCGGAAAAGAAATCCAGCTTGTGCATCTACACGGATACAGAAGTGGAATACTCTGTTGATAAGGTAAGTTTGTGTTCATTATTTAAAAAAAAACACTTAAACATGCATGGCGTCTATTCAGCGATGGAACTTTATGGTAATTTTGGAGTTTATCATGATGAATACCTTAAAGAGTGTATTTTATTATATACAAAAATTGAAAATTGAAATAAGCCATTAGTAAATAAATACTTTTCATAGATGAATTAAACATAGCTTATTGAATAATGTTATCTATTTCTATTAGTAGGCTTCTACGTTTATGTGAACATCTTATAAAGAAGATATTTTTCCTAAACTAACTTAGTTCTAAAAAAATAATATCAAAATACCACTAAAGTGATTTCGTTTTATGGCATAGCCTGCCACCTCAAAACCTATCAAAATACTTTTTCAGCAACCGGTCAATAAGCCTAGCGCGGAGCCGATGTAGCCATTAAAAGGCTATGTTTAATAACTAAAAAAAAACCGATTATTTATAATAGATGGTTTTTGAATATTTAATAACAAACA
The DNA here is from genome assembly GCA_902151455.1 of Timema bartmani. Lineage (NCBI taxonomy): Eukaryota > Metazoa > Arthropoda > Insecta > Phasmatodea > Timematidae > Timema > Timema bartmani. Next base: position 11,954 of record CABFWB010009058.1, read on the forward strand.
ACCTAAAGCAACATAATTTTTAAACAATGTATGCAATACACTAAAAAAATTGAAGTTTTTTTAGGCTGCTGGATTATAATTCTCTTCATTATAAATAAAGTAGTGTTAATTTGGAATTTACCAGCAGTGTGTCATTTTAAATATTTTATATAATTAGCTATTTTAATATAAAATAAGGAAAAACGACTAATCGAAAGTGTTTATAACGTAGAAAGAATGCACTGTAAAAAGTAAATTATTACTGTATAAAGTTTCATTTTAAAATAAATAATCGAGAGTCGCGTTTAGTAAGAAAATATTTAAGGTTTTTAATATTCTATCAAATCAAATACTGTTATGTATATATTATTTCATCGTTACTTTTTAAACAGAATACCCCTAAATCGAAGTGCGTTATCAGTTTTTGGAATCAGTCTCAAGTTAATTTTTAAAACCTCTGAGAAACTGGTTCGATTCTCGGTTGGCTCGAAGTTTAATCCATGAACCAAGAGAACTGGTTAGTACACACAATATTCGGAGCAAACCAACCGATCTTGCCTTTTTTTTAAGTGACTGTTAACCAAACCCTCCACCCGTTGATTTTTTTTTCCGCTTATAAAAAGCTCAAACTTAACCTTAGAACGGTGGTACAAAATGTCAGCTAATTGCACCATTACCTACGATAAAATCAAGGTAATCGAGCGACCATCAAATTAATAACAGACATCGTAAACGTAAACGACATCGTAAGAGATATTTTGTTGACTTCTAGAAGTTGAACAAAATTACCTATTGAAAATAGGCTATAGATTAAGTGAACTAGCCATAGAAATAACTTTTTAGATCTTATAAAATAAATATAGAGTAGTGAATAGTTACAAAAATTACTATTATATTAGTACCGTAAGATTCGGGCAGTGAAAACTTTTTTTTTTATATAACCCGAACGGGTAGTAAGACGCGGTGCTAATAATAATAATAATAATAATAATAATAATAATAATAATAATAATTTTTTCATCATTGCTAACATTTTACTATATTATTACTGTTATTTTTATAGGGGTATGACATCTGCAGATCACATGACTTGACTTATGAATACATGAAAGTTATCTTGGTAATCTCCTTTATCTTAGAGATAAGGTTCTTGTAATGGCGAGTTTACGACCTGATAAAGCGCATAAAGAAAGCCATTTATTTTTATGGCAGGCGAGGAGTGTTTGTTAGTCACGTCCAGATAAGATACCACAACTCCTCTTTGATAAGTGTACCCCACAGACACTGATTTTTTTATCAAACTCCCCCCCACCTCCTTTCTACTTTTTTTTACACCCCTGACACATCTTACTACCCGTCTGGGCTGTAGGTTTTTTCTCTCATGATAATGGCGTGAGGATGAGAAAGGTAGTTTAATTCAAAATAATAAATGTAAATTAATTTGTCAAAAAAAAACAACCACAGTAACCTGGCTGAGATTCAAATCCTGACCTTACTATCTCACCCACGGGCGTGTCGTTAGTTGGTGGGCAAGGGGTCACGCTCGCCCCCCTACCCCCAATAATATGCTCAAATGAGACACTTTATCACAAGGGCTTTCCGTAAATTATGTAAGGTTTTTTTTGGGGGGTTAGGGAGTAAGTATTTTCTTACGAGGGGGGATGAGTATCTATCTATCTTACGTAAGTTTTTTTTATCATCGTTTATGGTAAGTCAAAATCTAAATTTTTTTGTTAGAAAATAAATATATTAATTAACCTATATAATTGCACTTATATTTCTCACTAATTGAAATATTCTAAAATTTCATATCACTCGCTTTATTAACAATCCTTATGTTTGAAAATAACCAAACGATTAAAATCTAATCCATAAAATTGTAAAAAAATTACGTAAGATAAGAGTTGTAAGGAATGATGGAAAATCTGATGAGCTCTTAACTGGAGGGGGGTGGGTGTAGGGGTCAAAAAAAAAATCCTAACGTAATTTATAGGACGGCCCCTTAGTGAAACAGTGAATTGTTCTATTCAGTAAATTTAAAATCCACGTTTGAAATAATATTTGTTATACATACATAACTTTTAGAATTAATTCCATTGTATTATTTGCGTTATTCATTTGGTACAATTATTTTTTTATCTTGATTTTTAGTGAAAATGGACTCGTTCTGTCCCCCTTAATAACAATGCCATCACCGGTGAACCGTTATTAGATGAGCCTGGCATTTAATCCGCACGACCACCAATGCAGGCTTTCTGTCTAAAATACACAATCTGTATGGCACATTTTCTTTGCAAAAATAGAACTATTTTATGGTAATCTAATATTAGGTAAGACCTGTGGAACTATTTATAGACGCGGAAGTTGAAAGGATTTGTAGAAGAGAAGCCTTTGTAGTATTTGGGTCGTCACAATTTGATTTTCAAAACGTTACTGGAACTACTTTCACGTGTTCATACGTCAAGTCATGTGATCTGCACCTGTAACTTTTTTTTATAGATATTATCAATAGGCCTACCTATAAAGGGATATAGTAAGGTCATCATCACGACCTTATTATATCCCTCTGTCCTTCCACCATTCTTGCTCCTTTATTTGTTTCTATTCTTCTCTTCCCACTCGCACGTTTGCACCATCTTTTTCTTGGTCTGCCTTACACTCTTTTCCCTACATACTTCATCTCCATTCGTTCCCACACCTGTCCTCCTTTCCTTTCTCTTCCTCGTAAATCTAAAATGGTAAAAATGTCATCAATGTTGTATTTTATAAAAAAAATTGGACTGTAGTTTTTGGTTGACACGGTGATAGTTGCTTTGTACTGAATC
>CABFWB010009059.1:0-14754 GCA_902151455.1 Timema bartmani
GAGTAACAGCAAGTATCGAGTAATACCACTACTCAGATGTGTGTTTGCCAGAGTAACAGCAAGTATCTCACTACTCACAAGTTGCTGAGCCCACTCAGGAGGGAATGGTATTCCGCCTGACTTGGTGTCAAACGCCGAGTCATATTTGGAATGTCTTGAATACATTTACACGATCGAAATATTTGGCTCTTTTGGTGTTGAACTCAAAACAATACGTTTATTTCCTTCCCCCAAATGTCAATGATAGCCTTAAAACAGCTAACATAGCTAAATACCAAAGCCGAAGGTTTTATGCTGACTGACAAACCTATTCAATGTCTGATAAAATTGTATACATACTATTATTAATTTTCAATTGTTATATACTGAATTACATATCAAAATAAGAACTTACAAACTAACTCTATTTAATTATATATATATATATATATATTTATTTCAATTGTCAGGTCGACTAATAGTTTGCACTATACAATGTTTATTTTACTGACGTTTAATTTTCTTACCTTCTTAATCAAAAACATAAATTTCACATTTAAATCTTACTTCTTCATATGTGTGAAGTTTTAGTATTTTTATCGTATAGTAAAATACCATAAATATTGAATGCCTTAGAAATAAATATTTATTTTAAAATAATCTTGTGAGTTAAATTCAATAAAGTTTATATTTTTCTCTTTTTACCACTGTTAAAGAAAATAAAACCATCATGATCTAAAGTAAAAGATAGCATAGTTTTTGTAATATCATAAGTTATAATTAAAGCTAATTGATATTTATATTCTATTTCAAATATATAATGATTTATAATATTAAGTTTAGACGCCGATTGATAGCCCACGCCCGTTTGCACCCCCCAAAATCTACATATGTTATACTAATTGTCAAATTTGTCTCTTCATAAAGTCTATCAACACCCACCAAATTTAATATTAATAATCACGTAATAGGAAACAAGCTACCACAAAATTGTTCTGAGAGGGACAGTCATTATTTCACGTTTCTAAACTAAAACATACTATCACAATATTTTAAGATTATATACATGAATAATTTTACTAGAAGGTAAGTTAACTGCCCCTATTCAATAATTATAAGCACTCGAGTTGCAAACTTAAACTAAAAACTTACCCCAAATTGCAAGTGTTTAAAGCACGTATTTAATTCTTTGTTTGTAGCTTGTAATATTTTTTTTTTTACCAAAATACATTATTTATCGATTTTTTATTTTCAACTGTGTGTATGAATATAATTTGGTTGTTTTTAACTTTTAATCAAAATGAATGGTAAAATTGATTAAGAAATAGCTTTTATATTTAAAAATGTGAGGAAGTTTAAAATGTGTCTCGAACTTGAGTTAAACTGAAAAGTGTACATTTGCCAGATCCGTCACGAACTCACCTCCTGGCTTCATAGCATTTCTTGTTCAGTCTGACAACAGCTGTCACCTGGTTGGTCAGGAAATAATCCACATAGTATTTAGGAGGTTTGTAAAAGGAGCAAGGTCCACTGAATGCTAATAATTTCTCCGGGACAATCCAGGTCATATCCCCATGCTGAATCTTCTCATGACGTTCGTAATTGTCCAAATCAAAGTCGTTGAAGTCAAAGAATCCATATCGAAGAGCTCTGAATGGTTAACAAAATTACAACATTTGGAACAATAGTAGATACCAGATTTTTAGTGGGTCAAGTTTTTAGCTGTGGTGTACGAGTTAAAATGAATTTTGGTGATATATTTCATGTCCAATAGTTGTGTTTCATTAACACGTTATTCAATCAATGTTATTAATTTTTGTTTAGAAATTTGGAAATTTAAATTTTCAAAAAAGTTCTTGAATAAACTTATATTTTTATAGAAGAATAAGAAACGTGAAGATAACGTTACACATACGATAAAATAAACAAGTGCTAAGAGGTAATGTGAGATATTATCTAAGAGGTGATATAAATGCTAAGAGGTAATATGGAGTATCTAAGAGGTGATATAACTGCTAAGAGTTAATATGAGAGATTGTCCAAAAGGTGATATAACTGCTCAGATATAATTTGAGAGGGTTTATAAGAGGTGATATAACTGGTAAGAGGTAGTATGAGGGAGTATCTAAGAGGTGATATAACTGCTAAGAGGTAGTATGAGAGAGTATCTAAGATGTGATATAACTGCTAAGAGGTAATATGAAGGAGTATCTAATAGGTTATACATACAACTGCTAAGAGTTAATATAAGAGAGTAAATAAGAGATGAAACATACAACTGTTAAGAGGTATTATGAGGGAGTAGCTAAGAAATAATATAACTTTTAAAAGATTCCTGATAGGTACAATGAATTAAAATCTGAAATAAAAGCTTCGCTGTATAGAAAAGAGACTGGGAGAGCTGCTAGCATTACTGGATTATTGACGCACGAAGATGTATGGCATTCTAACCATTAGTGATCTAGAAAGTCTTATAAGAAAGAGATCCACAAATGAGGATGAAATAAAATGTTTTGCCACATAGGTGAATTGTATGATATTATTCACAAAGCCCATATAGATACCGGACACAAACAGACTCGGTGAATGGACAAAGAACCTAGAAAAATAACGCGTGGAGTGATTTATATTTATTTACGGTTATGTGAACAATTTCATCTAAAAAAAAAGCATAAAGGAAAGGGCCTAGTGGTTAGGCTAAGTTTGAGCAACCACATGAATTCAAGAGTGTAAGTGGATCTCATTGATATGCAAACAGAACCGGACAGAGAATACACATTTTTTTTAAAATTATCAAGACCACCTGACCAAATTGGTTTTTTAAAATCTTTTAAAATCCAAATGAGCTGAGGAGGTGGCTTGCAATTTGTTAGACACTTTCTATCTAATAGGTGCTCCTTACATCCTCCAAAGTGACAATGGGAGAGAAATTGCAATAGCGGTCGTTAATGAACTTGCTAAAATGTTCGAAGCTAAGACAGTTAATGGCAAACCAAGGCATTATCAAATTCAAAGAAGTGTGGAGAGGGCAAATCAATATGTTAAGGACATTCTGGTTTCTTGGATGGCCGATAGTAAGATTACTAATTGGGCCGACAGACTATAATTGGGACAGTTAAAATAGGTCTTCCCATAGAGGTATTAACATAAGTCCATATGAGGTGATGTTTGCGGTTCTTGTACGAAATGACATACCTCATGTGGCTCTTCAAATTATTACGAGAGAAGAATAACAGAACATTTATTGAATGAGAATTCCAATGTAGATGCCTCTAGCTCCAAAAACCCGGAAATAGAAGAAGAAAATTACTTAAATTTGCAAAAAGATTCAAGTGATCTGGCTAAATAGTGTACCTGTACAATTGAAAATTAATTTAAGCTTTGTAATCGCAAAATACAAAAATAATACAAGCACGTGAAGCGTCATGCACATCCCAGAAAAAGTAAGCCGATGAAATGCTGCAGAGGGTCAACAAAAGATTCCAACTTTTAAGTATTGGACAAAACGTTTTGGTAAGAATCCCAGAGGTAGACAGATAAACGTCACCAAGAAACGTGAAACGTGTTGGTTGTTGTTATGGAACGGAAGGTAGAAAGTAATATCAATCTGTTAGGAACATTATCAGGAGCCCTTCAAGGACTATACGCAAGAAATGAATTCCAATCAACGGATCACCAGTTCATGAAAATGAAGAATGTTCCACAAAAAGAGCTGATATTAAGAACCACCGCAACTGTAGAATCTCAGTCAATGCAAGGTTTTGTGAGATATGTCTGTAGTAATAAATGCGCAAGAAAAATATGTTATGGTTTGAAAAAAGAGATGAAATACAACTCAAAATGCCATTCGTCGTCAAGTTGCAGAGATAAATAATAAATACGAACTTTTTTATTGTATTAAATTACTTTCATTGTATTCAATATTGTATTAAGTTAATTTATTTATCTGTTTATTTCGTATGTTTCCTGCCTATTAAATTAGTAATATGCATCAGGTATTTTGTTTTTATTCTGTTTTACTGTTCGTCAGATTTTCTAATAAGTAATACGAAATATTTGATGTCCTATATATAGTATAAACTTATCTGTTTATTTCAGTTCTACCAATATAAATACTAATTGATTCCAAGCTACTTAAAAATATAAATACAAATTGGTTCCAACTTAGTTTCCCAGTATTTATTTTATTGTTTGAGAATCTCTACCTACAGGGCCTGGCGCTAGCTTACATTGAATATGCATTTCAAGTATGACAGAATTCATGTTCTGGAGACGTGGGCAAGTATGAAAAGTGATGTTGTCGATTTCGGGGGTGGTCGACAACCCGGGGGGGAGGGGGTAAATAACTCACTTGAGATGGAATTTTGTTTCCATTATAACCTCCAACTCGTTCATTGTATCACGCTAAAAAATGCTTTAACTAGTTAGGGCTGTAATTTAATTGGTTGAATGTTACAATTAAAACCAATCTAAAGAAAAAAGGCAAGTAAAATGTAAAATAACAATATGGCAATGAAGAAATTTCTTGACGTAAACTATACAATTGGGCAAAGAGTGTTTATGGCACTTTATTCGATTGCCATAAACATTCAACTTCAATCAGATGAACTCAATACTCTTCACATCAGGATTGGTTCATTTCACCTTGCAAAGACCTGTCTGGCCACTTTAGGTCTATTTATCAATGGCTGCAGTGTTCGTGATATTCGATTTGAAACTGGTATATACGAAGAAAACACTTTCCAAGCCATACACAATATAATCGGAGAGTCAGAGCACACAAACTAATTTATGAAGCCTTCAGGAGAATTCAACTACGACTATATTTTTCTGAACAAAAAGTACTTGTCGGTTTTTGACAGTAATCAGAATCCAAGATGCCAAGTCTCGAAAGATTTCTGATGCATCGGATATTTACGAATTGCTTATAGAACAGTCTGAAGAATCTACAAGCCTCTTCTTAAGATTTCTAGAACAAAATCAAGAGAGAGTGAAAGATTTAAACACTTGAATGATTATTATTGTTTTATGGTTGAGATCCTCCTGAATTGTATTCATGCAGAGTGAGAAGGATTATGGTTACTAAAGTTGACCACCATTGAACATATGCTACCTTCAATCATTACAATTATGTCCGTGGCTGCATCTTGTATTCACAAGATACGTCTCATCTTCCTGAGAAAGCTTTAAATGATTTTAAAAATATGCATTTTTCAGTAAAACAGAAGAATGGAAAATGTAATCGTGTTGCTGTTGATCATACCACTTGAGAAACACTTATCCGTTCTTTTAAAGTTATTGGTGGCTGGACAGGAATATCCAGTAATATTCAAGCAACAAACAAATGGTGCCTACTTTACTAAAGTAAATCTTCAGTGCATGAGACACTGTTAGATAACTGTGATTTGATCTCGGCTCCCAGTGGTGAAATAGACATAGACGAATATTCGCAAAGAGAACAAATAGAAGAGACAGAGATGAAGGTGACGTGCCCAAAATTATATTACTTTTTGAAAATGATAATCCGTTTGTTAACTCAAATGAAACAAATGGTTTACGTAATATTGTGAGTGGCTTAGTAGTAAATGGAAATTAATCTTGCTCATGGTGCAACCCATTGGTAAAGAAATGTATGAAAAATTTCAACCAGAGCGTTTAGTTGACAAAACGAATTTTTTTTTCTCCTCTGAAATGGACTATCTGTTAAGTCTTTCACATATTCATCAACACAATCCCATAAGAAATATAACCAGAAATAAAGGATCTTTATAGAAAATTACGAGCTACATTATGCTTTTCTTTTAGCTGTACATAAAAAAATTATTACTGCAGAGTTGCTTAAGCATGAGTAATGCCTTATTCCCCTGCCTTGGTCTTTCAAGATGGTATTTAAAAAAATAAGAAAAAATTAGAATTGATGGACAAAATTGCAGTAGAGAGCAATCGCACAAGAAATGTGAATATAATTCCTCTTTGTCCGGAAGAGGTAGATATTATATATGGAATGGCACTTATACATTAAGTAACCTATTTGGTCCTTTCAAAGACTAAAACTTTGGGGATTAGACCAGTTTTCAAATGGACAGAATTATGAAAGTGTTACAACATACTAATTTAACACACACTGACATAGTTTTTGACATGTACGGAGAATCGTCCATAAAATTTGCAGAGCAAGGGAGAAGATCAGCTGGTGAAGATCCACTAATTGTGAGAGTATAAGGAGAGAATACTCAACTTCCGAAACAGTGGTCCAGATACCTACACAGTAAGGGAAAAAAAGACCATTTATGTCTGTCTCTCTTGAATTTCATTTTACAGAATTTTCAGGAACTAAAAGGCTGTTCTCTTGTTATTGGTTGAGGGTTTTTGAATGGAACCAAATGATCTGAGAAAAACGATTAAGAACGTGTTTACAGGATGACACATTTTGCAAGTAATCACTCTGAGGCTGATTCTATAATGTTCATTCATACTTATGAAACTGTTCAACAGAACTATTCATGCAGTACTGTTATTCACATTTCTCACACCGAGGTTTTCATACTTGGTATTCTATTTTGTGAATCATTCAGAACTGTTGGCTGTGTTGGCCTTTGGATAATTGTTGGAGTTACTGAAAATAGAAAAAGGTCTTGGGTGCAACATTGCATCAAAGCATAATATTGAAGTTCTGCCAGCGTTACATACTCCGACAAGGTGTGATACAACAAATAAAATGTATACAAAAAAGAGCTCTAAAATCTGCAAAATAATCTGTAACCGTCATTACTTTGGTTTATTAAACTTAAAGATAATTGTATAAAATCAATTAAAAGTACTTGAGTTGTTATATTTACATCTTTTCAAGAAGCCTGGCCCAACTTGTGATGCAAGTAGACACATTTAGTTTTTGGCCAACCCTAGAGTCTTAAATGATATTGGTTCTCTAACCTTCATTTCCGATAGTTTTCAACTTCATATCCTCCGAGTATTAGCTCAACTTCATGTTAGGGAGAATTCATTAAAACATTTATCGAGCCACTTGATTTGTTGATATTTGGCTATGCTACAGATTCTGAATGTAACGTACAACCCTTTCCTAGAGAAAGAGTGCGTTTGGAAAAAAAACCTGCTGTTCCCGTGAAACTATTTCAATTTATGTTCAAAAATTCTTGATTTTATAATTTAAACAAAACTTGGTTCTGTGGGTACTGTTCTTGTCACGCTAACGGCTGCATGAACCCCAACAACAACGAACTAATTGACGATGAAGAGAACGCTGATGAAGCTAATTGCACTTCACTTTACATTTTGAGGTAAATAACAATCTTTGGAGGACTAATAACTATTTAATATTTAATTCTTGGTCTAAAAATGTAACTGAAAAAACTAAATTTTAATTTTTTAAGCATAATAAATCAATACTTATTGGGATAACACAGTATTCTTATAGATTAAGGCCCCTTCATTGATTAAGAGTGTTGGTAGTAGTACTATAGAGGTTCCCTTAAGTTGCCAACGTTAACACTCTACCTAATAGAAACCACTACAATATTTCTCGAAACAACATCCAATCCAAGCATGCTATTCACCCCCTCCCCCATGGGTTGTTGACACCATCACTTTTCATATTCACCTGGGTCCCCAGAACATGGATCAAAAGTCAAATTCTGTCGTGGTTGAAATGTATACTCAATGTAAGACAGTGCCTCCACTCTATTCACAAAATGTCCGGCTGTATTTTCAACTTTAATCCTTTATTTTTGTACAATCCTAGGTTTGGCTGTTTAGAGACGGTCAAAGCCCGAAATTGAATAGAACTTCGGTCTTTGGCCATTTTAAGACACCCAATCCTAGGATTGAGCAAAAAGGCCGCCCATTGGCCGTTTTCACGCTATACATATATCAACAACAACTCTTATTAGTAATGTTTAGTTTGTGACTGTCACTTCAATTCTGTACAGTAAATGGCATTAAGATTTTTATATAACTATTTTATTAAAAGTTTTAGAAAATATTTTGGTTAAGGTCCTGATACAATGTTCATCAAATGATGTTGAAAATAATTAGATTTAAAAGCAAAAATGTGTGGTAAAAATAAAGGATCAAATTAATAAATATAGGGGCCTATATTAAAACCAAAAACACACAGTTGAAATCATAAGTACAAAGTGGCTGCCGATATTATAAAAGTAAATGGTCAAACTTGAATAAAATGTTTATTTTTAAGTTATAAAGTTATAAAAGAAATGTAACGTTTAAGAAAATTGAAACCATTAACCTTTAAAAGTTTATAAAATTTTGAAATACAAATAAATGAAATACTATTGTCATTTATTTTGTCCACCGTGCCTTCATATGAATTGATGGGAGATGTTTCGGTGTTCATTCCATCATCAACCTGGAAGTAAAAACGAGGGGAAAGTTGTGGAAAATATCTAACACAAGTATAATTTACCTTGAAAAATGGAGTGGTGTGATTCGTACGAGATATAAAACACAACCGAGGAGTGATAACATAGTGTTTGGTTAGGCAAGAGAGAGGGGAAGGAGGAGAATGGAGTGGTGTGATTCGTACGAGATATAAAACACAACCGAGGAGTGATAACATAGTGTTTGGTTAGGCAAGAGAGAGAGGAAGGGGGAGAATGGAGTGGTGTGATTCGTACGAGATATAAAACACAACCGAGGAGTGATAATATAGTGTTTGGTTAGGCAAGAGAGAGGGGCAGGGGTTGTTAAAAGTTTTAAAGTGGAGTCTGAGCGAATTTGAATAACATGTTGGACAATATGGAAGCTGTTCGTTGACGTTATTAAAGTATTAATTGGTTTATTTCTATCAAGATAAATATGAAGTTTTTACCAAATATCTAGTTAAATTTTCAAGTTTTTATAAACTTTCTAAATGCTAACGGTCTCGATTTTCTTAAATGTACATTTCTTCTATCACTTTTAAACTTTATATATATTTTGATCAAGTTTTGAATATTTACATTTATAATATTGGTAGCAGCTTTGTATTTATGATTTCTACTAGTCTATTAATTTGTTCTTAGTTTTAATATAGGCCTATATTTATTAATATCGTAAATTCATTTTACTTCATATTTGTGCTTTTAATTCTAATTATTGTCAAACATCATTAATTTTATTCAGAGCTATATTTTTATATTTATGTCAAATAATGTTACTACTTAATATTGCTATTTCATACCGTACAATATCTTCTATAGGGAGCTCGTTTTTATTCGGAATATCACTTATCCCTACTATTACTTATCAGGCAGAACCCGGATTTTGATGATATGTGATCTTTTTTTTTGGTCCATCAGAAACAATGCTCATAAGTACATAAAACCTGTTCATCATCCCCTGGTTGTAGAAATGTATATTTTACAGGTCATTTTTTGGTAATTTTTTGCCATTTTAGGTTTTTATGTCGTTTTTCTTGCTTTTATGTTTAATAAGTCATTTTTAAGCATTTTTTAAAAAGAAAATTTAAAATTGTTTGAAAATGACTTTTTAAAAGGTTATATATATGAATTATCGATGCTTTGATAAAACATGAATATTCAAACATCAGATATTTTATGAGTCCAATTGAACTTTGTGCCCCTTTACCTGCGTACTTAAATCCACATTCCTGGTGAGACCTTCACTACACCTTGGAAAGTGTTGCAGGGGAGGCAAGTTTTAGGGTTAAAATGAACTCTGTACCGTCTCTAAATTTCTGGTGAGTCACTCACTATACCATGTCTGGAAAGGGCTGTAGTGGGATGGGGAGCTATTGCTTTCAAAGCAGGTATTCCAATGTTAAGTAGAACACATGATTTTAGCTGTCAAAAGATACTAAATACATTGTTTTCATTCATAAAGTGCACGTAATATTTATTCGTTTTCAATAATTTTATGTGTATTTATAATGCTTTAAATCAAACCATCTAAAGCGAGTCATTTGAGACAAATTATTATTGAATTAGGAGAGGATGTTTTTTCTAAAGAGAGTGAAATACTTTTCTGTAAAATATGTGGAGTGAAAGTGGCTGGCATCAGATAAAAGATTTAACCATTCAACAGCATATCAGTCGCAACAAACATGTCCATGGTATCCAGAATATCGATTAAAAGAAAACATTTCAATTATTACTTGCACAAAATTCATTCATGAATCAAGAAAAATCCTCAACATTTTATAAAGATTTGTTTGACGTTCTGGTATCTGCGAACATTCCTTTGTGGAAAATGAGCAATGTTAAACTAAAGTATTTATTGGGACTGTANCATTCTATTCCAGACGAGTCCACACCGAAGGTAAACTGGAAATGGACTGATGAGATACTTTTGCTTACGTGTAGAATGTCAATCCCGACCCTTGTAACAAATATATCATATTATGGAATCTCAATAAAAAAAATTAGGTCATTTTTTGCCAATTTAAAGTCATTATTTAGAGTTTTTAGCCTCATTTTATAGGTCATTTTTTGTCAATTTTGAGGTAATCAAATACGAGCCCTGATTATCACTATAGCTGACATGCATGGAACCTAGACCACAGCTATGTATTGATATTCAATGTTCACTAGGAACATAGACCACAATGCTGTATATATTTTATATTCAATGTTCTATATGAAACTAGACCACAGCTATGACACAGCTACTTCCATACTATATATGTTTATTAATTCTAAATGTACTATAAACAATGTCCACCTACTTGAATAAGCCTTCAATACATTGATAGAGCGTAATTGTGTACATAGAATGTCCCAAGGAGGCGTCTTGGAATGGACGAAATGGTTGAGCTCTCTCGGTAAGCAATGGCTGGTATGCCTGTGTTGGTGTTGATTTCAAGTAGATTATCGCGTATCCAGCAATCAGGAAAGCAGCATTTGCTCTTTTATTGGGATTTATTGTTGTGTAATGTACAACTCTTTTCTTCCCAGAAGCATAGTAATTCAGCTTTGTGTTCAGTTTAACACAATATCTATATAGAGCTCCCAAATTTAATGGTCCAAAGTCGGAGTAGTAATTCAAATAGACAAGCTCATCATCAATGCAGAAGAAATGGTAATCCAAGTTGGATTTTGGAGTTAAATTCTGGGGCATGGTGATAAAATATAGCCTGTTCTTAATATATTCACACATATTTAAATATTCACCATTCAAATTAATACGATTATCCATGATAGCTCTCATTCTTTGCTGTTAATTTTTATTTTCATAGTTTTTACTATTCATATTGATTAAGTTACTACATTTATTGTGTGGGCTTTAGAAATATAAACATTTTTACAGATGAAAATACTTTGTGCGAATTTCTATCCAAACGAATTATGTTTCATTTCCTTGTTTTAGGTACAGAGATTTTCATATCTCTTAACTATTGTTTTTAACTAAAGAAAACATGCAATATGCGAATTTAAGTTGAACTGCTCAAATATTTGAATAGCTAATTTAATTTTAACATGAAACCATAGTACAGTGGTTTAAGTTTAATAACAATTAAAACTTGTACTGTTACAAAATATAGTATTGTAACCATAGCTATTTATATCAAATTATGGTATTATAAGGGTCATTAAGTGCAAATCAAACTGGCAAAATGTAGTTGTTTAGTGTAAGTTTTTCGATATGTTTCTGTACTAGATGATACAAATTGAGTCAAAATTTGAGATTCAGGAGGTACTATCACTAGTCAAAATGAATCTAAATAAGTTTTAAAAATTAATTCAAATGCTGACACATACTGCATATATATATATATATATATATAAAATTGCATTAATGGGTGCATTTTTAAGTAAATTCGAAGGATCTCATTTTGTAGAAACGATCTCGTAGAGGAACATTAAAAAACCCCTTAAATCTGTCTGAGAAGGTACTCTGCCAGGACGAGGAACAACCATCAGGTAAAAAGAAGAAGCCAGTAGTGGTTGAAATGAGAGTTCTGGACCACTTTCTCCCATAATGTTAACATTAACATTGAGTGAGGTGGATCACTTTCTCCCATAAGAATAACATTGATCCACCTCATTGAGTGAGGTGGATCACTTTCTCCCATCCTCCACATTGCGAAGATTTGGTCACTTTCTCCCACATTGCTGCTCTTAACTGGGGAGGTGGGTCACTTTCTTCTATAAGAATAGCATTGAGAGTTGCGGATCCTTCTTACTGGAAAGTTGGGCCGCTTTCTTCCACATTGATCCTTCTCATAGAGCAGATGGGTCACTTTCTCCCATAAGCTTAACATTGATCCTCTACATAAAATGTGGAGGATCACCTTCTCCCATTAGAATAGCATTGATCCTCCACATTGCGAGGTTGAGTCATTTTCTTCCACATTGATCCTTCTTATATAGCAGTTGGGTCATTTTCTCTCATAAGAATAGCATTGATCAGTGGTGGATTGAGGAGTATTATTTTGGGGTTTTTAGCATTGGTCCCTCGCACTGGTGCCAGTTTGGTGGCTCGACAAGAGTAGTCGAGACAGGAATAGCTCGTATTTCCATGACGACATGGGGTTAACGACCTGGTGTCCTCTGTCACTCCTTCAATGTCGCAAAGGTTTATTTACATTGCAATGGAGTCTTATCCCGTTGTACTTGTTGGTTCATTTTGGTCTTCTTGGCAGCGACGGCTTTACCCGGTGACGTCATCGCTCATTAGGGCGATGTCGCAACTAAACAGAGAGCATTGACACAGATCTGATTATGCACAATCAGGGGCCTCTCTCTCCTGATGGAAGTCTCACAGTGATTTATAAACCTCAGTTAGGGGCCGCTATCCCCCACTAAAGTTTACTAAAATTGATTGTTTGGTACCTACTGTCGACATGTGGGGATGAACATGGACTTTTGTTGGCGATGATAAGGTGGTAGGGAGGAGTAAGGTAGAAGTGTTCCAGTGTTTTAGTTCTCCCTCCAGGTAAAATGCTGGAACATTTTCTTAATAAATAATCCCTACCACATTATTTTAATATATGTACATATAGACGCTTAGACAGAAAGGGTGTCACTCATCTAGCTATGGCAGGGGAAGTCGGGGTTTGAAACTCCGCTGAGGTGGATGGTCACTACCTCTCACTAAATGGTTTCCCTCTCCCTCACTCAACGTAAACGATGGAACGCTTACAGCTTACTCCTCCCTACCACCTTATCATCACCAACAGTGGTCCATGTTCACAAAATCTTATTGATATATTTGCAAATATCTCAGAAACCATTAGTTTTATAAAAAATATATTTCAAATAAAAGTTTTTTATTTTTAATAGTAATACAATTTATCAATGATAAGTTATTTAGTATCTCAAATAGGCCTAGTTGTGGAGATACGGACATTTCCGCTTCTGTAAAGTACCTTAAAAGTCATTTCATAGGAAAATGAAAATAGCCATTCTATTTGTGATCTTAATCAACGTCTAGATACAAATTTTAATCAAAATCGTTAGGGCCGATTTTGAGAAAATCAATTTTATATCTTTTCGCGTTTTATTAGTCTACTCTTAATTTTAGGGTTAAACAACACACATAAAGACGACACATTACAAAAAATACTTTTTAAGGTTTGGGGGTCATGAGACTTCGACATCCAGCAATATTTCGGGTTAAATTATATATATATATATATATAAGGTTTGGG
The DNA here is from genome assembly GCA_902151455.1 of Timema bartmani. NCBI lineage: Eukaryota > Metazoa > Arthropoda > Insecta > Phasmatodea > Timematidae > Timema > Timema bartmani. The sequence goes on from CABFWB010009059.1 coordinate 13,604, forward strand.
GGTCATGAGACTTCGACATCCAGCAATATTTCGGGTTAAATTATATATATATGCGTATAGCTGGAATATTATTGTTTTTATAAAAACATCTTTCAAATAAACGATTTGTATTATAAATAGACCTACATATTTGCAATGATGAGTAATTTCGTATCTAAAAGTTACGGAGATATGATAAAAAAAAAGAATTTGCGTATCAGACTGGAACCCTTGAAGCCGTTTTGCCAAAATATTGAAAGTAGCCATTTTGTTTGGAATATTAATCAATGTTTTGAAATTAAATTTAATCAAAATCGTTGGGGCTAATTTTGAGAAAATCGATTTTTCTCTTTTTGCCCCTCGGTAAACTACTCTTAATTTTAGGGTTAGATATCCAATTCCAAAAATCCCTCAGGGAAACCCTATGAAAACCATAGATACCAAGTTTTAGCCCAATCGGTAAAATAGTTTAGGTTCTATCCCAAGGTACAGACAGACAAACGGAAATCCAAAAACAACATTTTTTTAATTCGGGGGGGTCAACATTCATCAAAATATCGAGTTCGATTTTTTTGATTATCACATTACTTTCTATACCTGTAAGATAGCGAGAAAGTAAAAACCTAACTTTTTTGTTTAAATTGGAAATTTTGGCAGTGTATTAATCTCGATAAGTAGGTTTATCGCTAAATTATTATTTTTCAGGGCAAAAATCTTTAAAAATTACTCTACTGACGATTAAAGTTTTTAAAATTCAATTCAATTTCTCAAATATTTTGTTCTAATTGGGTATCTGGCTACTGTTTTAAATGATATAACACTATAAATTTTGTTTACAGACACAAATTGATTAAAGGATGGTTTACTTGTCAGATTTGGGAAAATGTTAAATATTTCGAAATTTGATGATGGGACTTATTCAACATGGATATATGGGTGTTGTTTTACATTATTAATACCAGTAATGTTTAGAAAAAACTAAGATAAGTTTAATAATTAACATAAAAATATTCAGGTATATGCCTATAGTAAATATAATAATTAATTTGCTCAATATTTGTATCTGACGTGTGTTTCGTAAGATGATCAAAGGAATCTTTATTTTTCTTAGAAAAACTCACCAAACAATGTCTTATTAATAACAGATTTTTGAAAATGTTGTTCCGAACTAT
>CABFWB010009060.1:0-14745 GCA_902151455.1 Timema bartmani
GCTCTTTGGTGAAATGTGGTGCAATCTGTCTTCATGATATCTAGGAGAGGGAAGTATTGTGATATTGTATTTTACTTTTGGTGGTAACACAGAATTGTTGGGTTTTTTTTAAATTAAGAAGAGTTAGAAACCCTGCCCTGACATTCAAAAAACAATCAAAATAGTTTACAATTGCTCCTAATCTCCGCTTGGCGTCTGACATTATGTACACTCACATTAAAAATAAATTTTACATAGGCCAACTTTCTCATATAGTTGTTTAGTCCAACATATTTTCAAATATCAGAAAACGAACATTCAATATTATTTATTATGTAAACCACTCCACAGATTCCCAATTCGAACAAACATTTTTAATTAATTTCCAAAATTGAGGGAGGGCGCATCGCTGTTTGGACTTTGGAAAATTATTCTTGCGAGATTCAGTGGGACGCCCAAGTGTAGAACAAGATCAACCATTGTTAATGAAAACCATTGCAGATATTGCCATTTTTGGAAGTGCAGCAGGCTCTAGGTGAAGGAGTGAATCAATAAGAAGTGTAAAAAGTCTCGATGAACTGACATACAAGTTAAAGAAAATTGGATTTAACGTCAGTCATAGTGGACCGTACCTTCATTTACTGGCAAGAAATTCTATGACTATAGAGGGTCGTAGACACGTCTCAACGGTCCCTGTCAAACTTTCCTGGACACAGGCGGATCATATAGACAGTCGCTTTGCGACGGCATCAATCCGTTATCTGGAAACTCTAGCTCAATCCTTGGTTCGTCACAGGTATATTTCTGTCTCGAGATGACAACGCTCGTATTCCCATTGGCCTCACAGCGGCAAACAAGCAAGTGCCAATGCTTATAGAATATAGTGTTTCTTTGCAAGACCACGACTGGGTAATTGTAGAGAGTCATAAGCTCATACCATCCCTGTACGCTGGTGTCGCAATTGGCCGAATGCCATCTGAAAATCCTCATGCTCTAAGTTACTCCGGGCCACCATTCATCAGGATCAGAAGTGGAAAGCACAGCTTTCTGCCAATACACACGCTAAGGACTTTAAAACGTTACTTGGTCTCAGTGAATTTCAGTCATTTGTGAGGACAGAGGAAAGTTCAATCAAACCTGTTGTAATTGTCACAGTTGATGGAGGGCCGTGTGAGAATCCAAGCTATCATAAGGTGATATCTTTTGCTGTGCAGCACTTCAAAAAGTATGATTTGGATTGACTATTCATTGCTTCAAACACTCCAGGACGGAGTGCATTTAACCGAGTTGAGCGTACAATGGCGCCACTAGGTCGGAAGCTGGCTGGACTTATTCTTTCTCATGACCACTCCGGCTCCCACCTGGATGACCGTGGTCACACCATAAACGATGATTTGATGAACTTAGAATTTGCAGGGGTGGTTCTGACAGAGGTATGGAACTCTATGACTATAGATGGACCTCCAATAGACGTTACCTACGTTATACCTGGTGAACCTTAACTCCCAGTTGATCCAAACACTAAATGGTACTCAAACCATGTCAGGGAAATCCAGTATTTGCTACAAGATGTCAAATGCCATGATTTGACTTGCTGTTCTTCTTCAAGAAGTGGTCTATTCAGAGTACGTTCAGACTGTTTCTAGCCCCCACCAGTAAAAATCAAGCAAACGCCTCATGACTTCTTTGTAAGTGAGGATGATAAATTCCTTAATCTGAGTCTCCGCCTAGCATTGAACATTGATTTGACATCTAAGAGATGTTTACAATTTCCATTATACTTCTGTCCTTATGTAAAGCCACACCTCTCAAACAGGATCTGACGGGAGTGTGGAGTCTACATCTGATTACCACAGACACAATCATCGAGACAATGGTGAGAAAAGTAATGAACCACGAATACATCCAGTTTGCATAGCTGCTCAACGTGCCAACGAGCTTATGTGAATCATTCATGATCAGCATGGGAATGAAGCTGTTGAATGGCTAAACTAGGAAGAAGTGGAGTAGCCTACAGAAGTAAGCCAACGCTTGAGTGACCTAGCACCCCGCCGCCCCTCCCCCCTCTCCCAATAGAAACATAATAATTGAAAGTGTTGAGATGTAGATTCAAGGTCCTTGGTCATCGGATTAAATGGAGTTTAAGGTGGGTTTTTATAAATATAATATTCATGTATTCACTAATATTACTTGTTTTTATAACTTCGATTAAAAGTAATATTAAACTATTATAATCTTCTAACTTTTTTTAATTTTACCTGTTCAATAAATTTAAATTCCTTGTGTACCAGTGTTGTTACCACCCACTCAACTATCTCTTAGCTACGGCCACTCTAACCTAAAAGGAAGAGGGGGTAGATATAGCAACAATTAAAAAATAATATGAAGGTTTTATTCATAATAACAGAAAAAAAAAGTTACATGACCTCAACAATCCATCTAAAGTATGTTGAAAATCATTTCAAACGTAAGTTAAAGTCAAAACGATCTATCTAGAAGAGACAACAACTCGACCAAACTAATCTGTCACAACAGTGAATATTAATAAATATCTAACCTGATAGTTATTTAAATACAAAAATAAAGCGCCTTATGGGCATCTTTTAAAATGTTTTCAAGGTTTCTGCTTCATCAAAATGAATGCAGACGTAGCTACATTTACTTTTGATGTTAATACAAACACGAGAGTTTGACTTTCCGGCATCGAGTCAAACTCCCGCGGGACTAATACATTTATCGACTCAAAACATGAACTCTCCTTGTTAATTAAAATTTGTCTAGTTAAACTACAAGATATTTCACTTAAATAATTTTAAATATTATTTAGTCTAAAGCAATCTGCTACTTCTACGTTAAATTCAAACAACAATTGAGTATAATAACACTATACACAAAAAAGGGAAGAATTTACATTTACTCGGTGATCGAAGTTCGAAGTTTGTCAAATTAAATTAAACACTTTTAACAACACAAGCTAATAAATGTGGCAATCTAATAATTACTAGACTTCATTGATACTAGCGCCCAAGTGGCGGCAAAACAAATTAACAGTCTCATAAAACATTTAGTAAATAAATTACTCTTAGTTTGGCTTATTCCAAACTACTACACTAATTTTGATACAAATAATTACGACATCCTCCTGTAAATAGTCCAAGTCCAGGACAGGACTTTTCCAGACGGCGGCCACGAAAACAATAGTCTGACATGGTGTCTCTTGCAGGAATCGAAATAAAATAGTCACAGAGTTCATAAACCGCAAGGTTTAAATAGTGTTTCTAGTCGCATAGGAATAATGGGGGAATGTCCAGATTGGTCGATGGTTTTCAACGGTCACTTTTCAAAAAATCACGCCATGCTTGACTATTCTTGGATTGGCCAGGTTGCTTCAACACGAGCCGCCTGGTTTTAGAGCTCCATTGGTTGGTGGACGCGATGAAGAGACATCACGCGATAAGTTGGTTCTTAGATTTGTCTTCCGCGCCGGACACCAGGGTAGTTCCATTTAGTTGATGGTCTCAGCCAGTTCCGATTTGACCTGTCCGCCCGGAACCTCGGATAGTTGGCGCACGGCGGCTGGTTTGTACCTCCTCTTCGATTTAGGACACGAGGTAGTTTTCCAGTCTTGAAGGTTGTTCTAACCAGAATAAATACAAGCAGTAAGTACATGAACATTTTGATTTTGTGGGGGTTTCGTTCTTGATTGAATTCGTACAGAATAAAGACAGTCTACATAGGACTACAATAGAAAAGTTTACTATTGCAGAATTTTTATTACTATCGATGTTTTATATGAAGTGGGTAGTATGACTCTTGAGGGAAACTTTCGCGTGACGCTTCAGATGGGGGGGTGTAGTATGGTGTAACATGTTGCAATGTTACAGTGTTAATTGTTATTTCGCAATATTAATGTACACCTCAATGTTAATAATTACCAGCAATGTATAAATTGCATGAATTTTTTTTTATCATTGTGGTTTTTTATCTGTTCAGTCTTTAAGCAAAATTACATGAAAAAAAGAATGGTTATTTTGTGAACAAATGAAAAAAGTCAACAAATCTTAAGTATGTAAGATGGGATGTGGGTCAGGAATTTGCTTATTTTTATTTACAAGGGTGGGGAAGGGGGATTAAAAATTACCCAAAATGTACTTACGCAATACTTAAACGCCCCCTTGTATATTGGGGTTACAGCAACCAAGGCAGTAGCAAAAAGATCGATGATTATTTTATGGATTATAAATATTTTTATATTAAATGGATCTTGACAAATGTAAAAGTTAAACTTATTTGTAAAAAAATTCACAATTTTGCGCTATTACATCTTTGATCTGAGATGCGCTCTTAAGGAATAGGAACCCTACAAATAAATTGGCTAAAAGTTAGAATTGATATCAATATATATTTATGTTAATAAAGGTTCTTATCATTAAAAAAAAATTTAACAGGCATTTTACGCAATTTTTTTCCTTAACTTAAGCTTTTCCTTGTATAAGCAATTCTTGAACAAGGCAGTCAATGAATGGGTAATACGATCAGATCCTGTAGTACACTTCCGGGTTTGTATCATATATGTTACATATTTGAGTTTGTCTTCCATTTATCCTTGGTATTGTTATCTCTATATTATTATCCAATACAAATTTGGCAGACTCTAGAAAAGAACCATTGAAGCTCTCCTCAGTTCTGCAATTTTCTTGCTACTACTGTAGCTTTGGCCATATCCTCCGTTTGACTGATGTCTAACTTTGAGCTTTGAAGCTGTCTTGACAAGGGTAAGGTGGATTTCATCACATGAACAATGACATCCAAATCAAGAATGTACTGGAAGTTCATTATTTAGTGGTACAGGCCCTTGGCCTTGACAAGAGCTTCACCAGTTTTCAACTCTCTTGCTTCCTCTAAAAGTGAAATTACTGCAGGCATCACATCCTTAGACTTAAAAAAACACAACCAACAGTCAAGTAGGTTTCCGCGCGTCGAAAGCACGCTAAGGAGTTCCCCTTCCATCCACTACTCGTCCATTCACCCATGCTGAGTTCAAGCCCAACTTAACCTCCACAAGTAATTACCCTGTACTTACACTCCAAAAATTAATATACAACCTCATTGGTCACCGCCACAGCCCTCACCCTCCACTTCCATTAGTCTAAAAAAAATATCAAATATTCGACCAAAGGTTCGAAATCCCAGCGCACACATTGAACAACTAACACAATCTGGCAAGTAATATCTTGCCCTCACACTTAAGCATTACACTTGTGATCCCATCTACGCCTGCAGCTTTGCCATTCTTTAACATTTTCAAAGCTTTAAACACCTCAGCCTTTTAATTATTTCACTCCTTGTACCATTTTCCATATTTCCTGCTACTTTCTCCCCATTTTCGCCATACAATTTCTCGAAATATTATCTCCATCGCTCTCTTATATTGTTTTCATCTCAGATCATTTCAACACGTTCGTTCTGAATGCCTTGTCTTTCCATGCACACCTTGTTTCGTTCTCTTACCCACTTTCGGAACAGCTTATTTCCTTCAAAATCACTCTACATTCTTTCTCTTTCTTTTAATCTCATTTGGTCGTTAATATCCTTTACTACTTTCTTTGTGCTCATCTTTTTCTCTTTGTATATGTCCCACAACCTCATATGTTCTGATTCACTCTTCACAGCACTCACTAGTTTGTAAGCTTCTTTCTTTTCTCTCACAGCTTCTTTCACCTGATCATTCCACCATGCACCTCTTTTAAGTTTCCCACCACCGCAGATCCACACATATCTTTCGCGCACTCAACTACATCTTCTTTTATTGTGTTCCAAGCACTTTAAATATCATTAGTATTTATCTCGACATTCCATTCATGCTGTTGTAAAGTTAATTTTTCAACCTACAATCTTTCATATTGCACACTCACACTTTTACCCTGCAACTTTTCCACTCTCACTCTTACTTGCTTAATACTCTTGAGCTGCTTCCTTACCAAATTCCTACCTAATTCAACTACTGGTATCACTAGGAAGTGATCCGTTCCACATTCAGCTCCATGCACAGCTCTTGTATTCTTTACTAAACTTCTCAGTCTTTCAACATACACTACAAAATCAATCATTGTTCTCGAATCATCCATTTGCCATGTATACAAGTGAATATCTTTGTGCTTAAACCATCTGTTCGACACAAATAAACATTTTTCTAAGCACATACTCTCTAATTCATTATCATTATCGTTCATTCTGTCATCACCATGCCTTCCTAACACCCTTTTTGAATTCCATCTTTGTATACCCACCCAGCCATTCATATCTCCTAACAAAACAATTCTTTCATCCGGTCCACATGCATTCAAGACATTGAGCTCATTCCAAAAGTCCGCTGGAGCATATCCAGCAACCAACATAATTCTACGAATACCTATTTTTATACGTACCATTAGAAGTCTAGATGACACCAAATCATACCTTCTCGCAAACAGCTTAGCTGTTGGGCTTAAGATTAAACCCACTCCCTGAATTCCCCTTACTCATTAATTCACACCTGACCACAGTGTCAGGCTACCATCACTTGTCATCAAAACATATTTCCCTTTCCGCTTTATTTCACTTACACACAAAATATCAATTTCCCTTCCAACAGTTCATTCTCTTTACCACATACTCCTCTCACACTCCACTTTCTAATAGTCCATATTCTCACCAGTTTGTCAACCGATGGACCCTTCAGTTTTAAACTCAGATGCCCATCAAAGCTTTGTTCATCAGAGGTTATTATTTCACAGTTTCTTGTAGTAGTAAGTTTAGATAGAGTAGACCAGGTTACTAGCCTTGATCGTACCCGCACCCATGTAAGTATTCGCTGCTTACGGTAAGGATGATATACCGATCGATATTGGCACATTTTAGCCAGAATACCACAAGCACAACCATTGCCCAGTCTTACCCTGGGTGCGCTTGCACTATTATTACAAAAAAGTATCCCTACTATAGAGTAATGTCCATAAAGACAATTAAAATTCTATAGAGACTATTAAAACAAGATAACAAGTACTAATCTATTACAATAATATGTGGCAGGTGGTGACTCACTGTGAATTGATGTTGTCGGGAAACGTCCAAGCGTCGAGGAACATTGCCCCAGCGGACCATTTCGGCACCGCGAGCATTTTCACGTCTTGAAGGAAGGGTACACGTTGGAGAAAAGAAAGATAATTGTCTCTGCTCGCCACACCTTATGACAGCGCTAGTGAGAAAGTGGATTGCTAGCATCAAAATGGTGGGAGGGATCTTTTTGGTTGAGTCAAGAAAAGAAGAGTTGGACTAAATCTGAATATTTGATAAATGAATAAGAAGTATATCAAGAAAAGTAACCAAGCATTGTAAAAACCATGGTCAGTGGTAAAAAGTAAGATCCTTGGTACTGCAGATATTTTTCAAATTATTCTAAAATTTGGAGAATGGTCGCATGGATTTTAAGATTTCCAACAATGCGAAGCAGAAGCTTTCGTACAGAGTTCTTAGAGAGTTAATGGTTTTTTAGTTAACAATGACAGAGAAGATAATGATTACAAATGTTCAACGAGAAAGTTTTACTAAATAAAAGAATATAGACTTAAAATCACTGTGTGTGTTTGAAGACAAGGAAGGAATTTTTATAATAAACACGAAGATATCATAACGTAAGATAAAGAAAGTTTTCTGTACCCATTTCTACTCCCAAGTCATCATAAATAAGTAGAACAACATTAAGTCATACGGGAATTCATACACTTCTATCAAAATCAAGATAAAAATTCTGGGTATTGAAAGGAAAGAAGACAATCAAAAGGATAGTTTAAAATGTATACAATGTTAACGTCATGAAGCAAATAGAATCCAGAGAGCTCCAGCCACATTACCAAAAGACAGAGTGAGAGAAGCAGCTGTGTTTGAGGTAACCGGAGTTGGCCTTGCTGGACATTTAATTTTAAAAGTTGGTAAGAAGAGCTGGATAGTTTTGTTTACGTGTGCTGTATATCGGGCCATACATCTAGAACTCATAGTGTTCTTGTCCACACAAGAGTTTCTTTTTGGACTAAGAAGATTTATTTCCCAACGAGGACGCCCCAAGGTTATTTATAGTGACAATGGAACTAATTTTGTAGTCACTGATAACCTTTTTAATTAAATTAATTTGAAGGAAATTGAAGCCGAAGTGTCTATCAAGAGAATTCAATGAAGATTCAGTCCTCCCACTGCTGCATGGTGAGGAGGTTGGTGGGAGCGCTTGATACAAATGGTAAAAAGGTTGTTGATATGGGTTTTGGGACAGGCCTTACTTCACTATGAATAGCTAGTGAACATCATTTGTGACTGTGAAGATGTAGTAAATTCAAGACCTCTGGCTTATGTTTCAGAAGATCCTTCATGTCCAACCCCATTGACACCTGCAATATTTTTACAATATAGTCCTGTAATGGGAGATCCAAACATGGATCAATTAGATAGGCTAAACATAAACAAGAGGCTTCACTATCAACAGCAGTTGAGAGAAGAGTTAAGAAGGAGATTTAAAACTGAGTATCTGGTTCAGTTGCTTCGGCGGCCAGGAAAAGTTGGAAGACCTCAGGAAGTTGTTCTGGTGGAAAATGAAAGTAAGAAGAGAATGTTTTGGCCTTTGGCTAAGGTGGTAGAGGTCTATCCCGGTAGAGATGTATGAGAAAGTGTTGTACAACTCAAGACAGCTTCAGGAGAGATGATTAGACCAATTCAACGAGTCTTCCCTCTTGAGGTAATTGCACCTGCTGAGGATTCAAATGTGGAAACCTTGCTGCCTGCTGGAGATGGACTTCTTTACCTCCGTTGATGAAAAGGCCTTTGATCACCAAAATTGGAAGATTGGTGAAAATCCCACAGAAACTTGTAGATTAATATTGTTTTATGGAAAAGAATTTTGTTTAGCTGAGTCTGTAAACATCATAATCAAAAGGTGGGAGAATGTTAAGTATAGTAAAAGATATTGGTAAAACTGTATTATTTTATCTTTTGGTGAATACATTTTGTTAAGTTTAAAGCCTGTTTGAACAACTATCCGACTGTTATTGAGACAATAATTGAGCATCGCGGTGATTTTCCTTCTTAGTTTTGTGTTTTTGGTCAATAACAGATTAGTATTGTTTTATAAAAGTTATAGACAATATGTTGTTAATTTGTGTCGTGTCTTTGAACATCTTTTGTTGTGAGAAATTGAGAATCAATATATTAAGCTAGAGAAAAGGGAAATTTGGTAAATTTCTTGTAATTTCTTAACAACTAGGAAGCCGTCTGGAATTAGCCTTTTCCTGAATAGACATCCAAATAATTGCCATTGCATTTCATTTAAGCTGGCCCTCACCAAAGATGTGGACCGAGATAAACCTCTGGTGTGTGCTAAAGGGCCTGGACTATTTTTTCATTATAGAGAAGGTGTTGGAATATATATTTTGTAGTATAATTTTGTTGCCGTGGTGGTTTGGTTGCCATTGAGAGTAAACAAGAAACATTTGGTATTTACAACAATCTCTTCTTCTTATTTCGCCATGATATCATATTTATTACACCGGCTTCCCCTTATTGTTACGCAGTGCACCACTTCATGGTTCTACTACTAATTCACCACGTAGTTTGGCGCATAACCATTTCATATCATGGTTGAAATAGTTAAGGGTAGGAAGCAAGGAGCAATTTAACAAGCTATAGAAAATAGTTTAAATAAAGATAAGTCATAGTAGACAGTAATTAAAAACATTACAAAAGGTTAGTAAAAAATATAAGTGAGTTTATTTTCGTATAGTAAATATTAGGAAACTTTACGTTGACACAGTCGCCTTATACACACTGAAACACAGTGACATTTGAAACATCATGCATTGTTTGTTTACAATATATCCGCACCAATTGTACAACAATACAAGGATATACCATTACAGTGACACAAGCAAATCACACATTCCTAATCGTAGATACCAATTAGGCGATCACCCTAAAAATTATATATAGTGACAAACATAAACAAAGAAGGTAACTTATTTACCTAACCTATCAATTCGATAATCTTAATGCAACGATTAGTCAATCAGGAGGTCAAATCCCAGTTAGGAGAACCCGATAGAAATATGTGTAACGCGGCAAAATACTCAACCCAAAGAAATACACAAGAAATTCTAGTCAACACAAACTTAAGGATGCAGGACACTCAATCTAAATTGCACTACGAGTGATGCTCGGTCATCGGGGAATAGAAGCCCCACAACTAAAGTAATAGATGTGAGTGCATTTAATCTAACAAGAACATATATGTGTAAAGTCATATGAGCCATGATCAAGTGACCTTAACTGACACTCGTAACCTCCAGGCATTCCCCTATGTCTATGTTCGCTTATAGTAACACAAATCACTTATAAGTCCTACAGAGCGTCAAACTGCTCTTAGGTAGACCTACTTGTAAGCGTTTAAACTAAGTCAGAGATGTGTCACTGTTCAGTTACTAACTTTTAATGCACGAAAAAACAACTAACTAGTAGGATCACTTCTACAGTAAATGCATTTACCGTAGCTAATATTGCATAATCAAGCGTTCCTATGCCTAAACTATATATTAAAAACATACCCGAGCACAGGATTTATAGAATAGTTACAAGTTAACCCTACATGTTATAACAATTAACTGATCAAACGTTCTAACTCACACCTAAGTCAGGTGTAATGGTAACAAGGCCCTACATGTAAATTAAACAAAGATAAATTTAACCAATATAATATTTTAACCCGGACACAGGATTCATACACTAGTTACGAGATCATGGTTTTATGGTCGTGACCCTTCTGCGTCGTGTTGGTGAGACCTTCTGTTCCTGCATTGTAAGTAGACTAGGACAAGAGGCAGAGTGCATTTGATTTGTTGAGGCAACCCATGTTATGCGAACGAAATGAGCTTGGTTAACAGGAGGGATGAGGAAAGGAACGTAGCTCCTCCCCTTGCGTAATGACTAGATAGTTCGTGAACAGGGTAGAGCCGTCAATGGTCTAGCGCGCGCGTTAGGACTTCCGGCCCATCAATTGGTCCACAAGACGTCCCATTCAATCTCTCCATTTATGATGCTGACTCCAATGATAAGTCTGCTGTTAGCGTGATGGTCAACATAGAAAATATGGTGAGTTCAAAACAGTATTAGATGGTGTTGAAATAATGTCATTAGATCAAAATGCTTAGGCCTCATTGTAGCGGTTTAAATACTTTTAGCCCAACACATTATTAAATGTTGTTATTTATTTATAATAAATAGCTTCTCTGTGTTCATGTTTTTTTTTTACCTGTAAACCATTCATTTACATCACAAACTGTTGGGGAATTCAATTTTGGTTGATTAGTCACATTTTGTTTATTCTTTTTAAGAAAATTGTTTTCAGTTTTTGTTTTTGTGTGCCCAGCTGGGACTACGGATAACAATTGATATCTGTGACTCTACTTTTGTTCCCGCTCTCAGAGGAGTAGTTGAAGTTGGGAGCTCCAGCTGGCAAAAACAACGCGCCTTCCCATCTTTTGTAAAACTTCACAGAATCCACAAAGTGGGTACTATTTTGTTGTTTATTTTAAATTGTGTAAGAAATGGGTTTAGATTTTGGTGGTCGGAATTCATTATCACCTTAACACTTGAGATGAAAGGGATGGCCCAGTTAACCCCCCAAAAAAGTGCATATTGGGGTATATGGGCCATATGTGTGGGGTAACTGGGTCCACCTCTGGCCCAGTTACCCCACACATAGCCGACTTACCCCTTTTCCATTTGTGAGATTCAAAAAGTGTTTCAGCATTTCAGAAGTATCAAAAATACAAATATTTATTGCTAAAATGTTGACAGAACACAGAATAAATTGGAAACTCTCTTGAACTGGCGTTTTTTATTATTACTTTATCAAAATATAGAACTAATAACTTACATAAATGCGTAAATTAATTTTGAATTGCTTATACAATCAATCAATGAACAATCAGTATGATTATTAAATAAGTTTAATTTATCATTGAATTCAATTGCTGTGTTGCATGTCATGGTACAAACCTATGTACGAAAAACACAGAATGGAGCTGGCTTCTCATATACTGAGGAGGACCTACAGCAAGCTATCGCTGATGTCCGTGCAAAACACCACTAAAGGCAGAAGGATAGCTCAAAATTGTGAAAATATAGCCACAGAAGAATATTTGAAAAAGATGGAAGAGAAGGAGAATAAAGAACAAGAAAAAGAACAGGCTAAAACAAAATGACAAAAGAAGAAGACAAAGACGCCTAATACAGAAACCAGAGAATCTGACTTAACTGAGGATTCATTGTCTATCCCAAAGAGTGAACAAGAGTATGATCAGACGAGTTCGACAGAAGATGAAGGCACAGAAGACGGATTCAATCTCGATAAAGGTGATTATTTTATCGTCAGTGTATGGAAAAACAGCCACGTCATTCAGGCTATATTTAGCAACAATCACTGTAAAACTCAATGATTCTGGCTTCATGGAAACCTACTTCAAGCGCCATAGTCAAACCTACAAGTTCATTGAGACTGATGAAGAGGAGTATTATATTGGAGAAACTGATGTTGTCCAAAAGCTGTCGCAGCCGGTAAAGACAAGCTCCACACGATTCAAATATATGATAAGCTTCACTTCAGATATTTCTGACCTCACTAACATTTTTTTTAGAATCATGTCCTTATTGATACTCAGGTTTTAATTATAAGTTAACGACTATTTTAAAACCCCAATTTTAGAAAATGTACTAATTTCTCGATTTTCAATCAAATTCTTTGGTTTTAATTATGAGTGTGAATTTTCTCAGTTTAAGACCCAAATACCTTGATATTGATAATTTTTCCTTCACCGGTGTGTACCAGATTCATTCATTCTAACTAGGGAAATAGGGGGGGGGGTCCAGCTACCCCAATTGTCAGGAGTAACTGGGCCCTCCATTTATTAAAAAAAATAACAATTTTAAAATATGTAAGAATATTATATACTCAAGTGTATTCTGTAGAGGAGCTATTTAGAATGCCATCCTTGAAAAAACCCACATAAAATTCGCAGAATTGTTGAGGTAGTAAAGATTATTATGTCAGTTACACCTGCATTTTTTTTAAAGTGGGCCCAGTAACGCCAATGCACCTTACTGTTAGTTGTAAGTTTCAATGCGAACCTTTTTGTGTTGGTGAAAGTAAACTTTAGTAACATTGGTACATTCATGAAGGCAAATAATCATTCGGTGACTAAACTAATTGGAGAATATAACTGGGAAATTTGGAAATTCCAGTTAAAGATAATTTTAAGATCATACAAGGTTCTTTACTGGGTCATAAGAATTGAGGTCAAACCTGGATAGGAAGGTACCGATTTAGTTAAGTGGAGTGAAAAGGATACTAAAGTGCAAGAATTTATTGTTGGTAGAATATCTAAAGAACCCTTATTAGATTTACTAAATTGTACTACTGCAAAGACGATGTGGGACAACCTTGTGTCCATTTGTGATCGGAATTAAGAAGTTACATTTCACTTACTGCAAAAAAGTTTTATGATTGTTTTTATGAAGGTGAAGGAAATGCTGCTTTTGCTTCTAAGATATAATGTATTACTTCCGAATTGACTTTATTGGGTGAGAGTACTCCAGATACCATGATTACCACAAAAATTTTGATGTCACTTGCTGAACCTTACCATAATTTATACCAATTTATGGGAGTCAGTTCCTAAAGAAAACAAAACTAAAAATGAGTTGATTGCCCGTTTGTTGATAGAAGAGGAAAGTATCAGATCTCGTGACAAAGCAAGTGATGTAAATGCCTTAGTTGCCAAACTACACCTTGGAAAGAAATAGAAAGTCCATCCAATGTGAAATTTGTTTCAAGGTAGGCCACTCAAGTAAAGACTATTTTAAGACCAAAGTATGCCATTATGGTAAAAAAAAAAAGTTATTTACAAAAAATACTGTCGTTTTCGGAAGGAAAAAGAAAGCCAAGATAAAGATCAATTCTAAGTGGCACAAAGTGGATTACTTGCCTGTCTAAAACCCCTTTTGCAAATCATGTATATATGGTAAACAGTATCGTCTACCTTTTCCAGCAAGTACATCCAAAACGACAAAAGTTGAGGAATTGGTTCTTATTGACCTTTGTGGACCGTTTAAAGTACCATCTATAGCAGGGTCTAGGTACATGATGCTGACCCGAGATGATTTTTCTCGCTACCGAATTGTATTTTTCTTAAAGAAGAAGTCCGAAGTGAAAGAAAAAATTTTGACATTTTAATACTGCCAGGATAAATTTGGGAGGTGAGGTACAAACTATCAGGACTGATAATGGGCTCAAATTTGTGAACAAAGAAATGAAGATGCTACTTGAAGATCACGGAGTCAGGCACCAATGCACAATAGTGTATAGTCCCCAGCAGAATGGAAAGGCAGAACGAGACATGCGTACTGTAGTTGGATGTTGTGTAACCTTATTAGCTGCATAAAACATGGACAAAAAGTATTGGGCTGAAGCTATTAATGAAATTATTTTTGTTTTGAATCACACAGTTAAGAGTTCGGTGAAAGATAAAACACACTATGAGGCTTGTTTCAACAAATAAGTTGATGTACATTTCTTTAAAGTTCTCGGTTGCAAAGTTTTTGTGCAGATTCCAAAAGAAATAAATGGTACGGCACACCGCACAGACTTTCTCTCTCTTTCTATAAACTCGTAAGATTTCTGAACGGAATAAT
>CABFWB010009061.1:0-14743 GCA_902151455.1 Timema bartmani
CACGTCCTAATCGTTAATGGTGCAACTGAAAATGAGGTTTGAGACATTGATTGGAGATCAACATACATCTGATCTCTGATTAAGTCACTGATTATTGTTTGTGCAACTGGCCCTGAGCTCTTTAAAAAATAAAATATTACTTGACACTTCTAATAGTTGGATGATGATGGATGAACTTTTTTGTCTCACCCAATAACGTAGCTTGATGATCGCAGGTTCCGGTAACTATTACATAATATACTAGGTTTTATACCTCACATACCCGCCTTGGTGCCGTAGTTGGCTAACGTGCTAATCGTGTTGAGCTCGACTGCCGAGGACGGGGAGATCGACGTTTTAATCTCGGTCGGGTGAACTGGGGGTGGTTTTTCCTGAATGGTTTTCCACTCTACTTCCCCGCTAATGTGAGCTCACTTCATCTAGATTCAACCTTACCAATTCCTAATCCATTAGCGTAATTAGTACCTAAGCGTATAATCCGAACGGGTAGTAGGACGTGGTGCTAAATAATAATAATAATAATAATAATAATAATATACCTCACATATTCTTCTTGAAACTATCTCCAGCCCTTCCTTGAAGGTTAGGTTAGTCCTTACTTTCAAGGAAGTTTTTGCTTTCAAAATGATGTTTAACCATAGAAGATTAATATATTTAAGATGGCCCAAATGGAATATATCCTCATCTCTTTTAACCATTTTTGCAAGTCGACAAAACAAAACCATTACAATTAACAAACATGTTCTTTTTTTAACTAACTTCTGGCCTAGGAGAACACTAGTTGCCGAGATTTACAACTAATAGTAAAAAAAATCGTAGCCCTCTAGACAATGAAAGATAGTATTATTATAAAAATCACTTAATACTATATAATTTGACAAATAAACAGAAATCATCTTTAGAATTAATTTCCGCTAGGGTCAATTAGTACTTCAAATGACAGCCAGATGTTATAAGCCTCCAAGACCATAAATTAAATTAAGATTATAACAGCTGCAAAATAAACCACTCTCTGAAGCAGATAGCGTTAAAATCAACTAAAAAATAATATAAATAACTGTACAAAACTTCGCACGGACTTTCTCACTCTATTGTTTAAAAATGGAGATATTTACCAAAAATCGTACTATATGTGAAACGAAATAATATACACTAGCAAACCCAAGCACATATTGCACTATACCTATGTAAAACAGTTTTTGAGTCTCAGTTTTAAATTTTATAATTTTAATTTTAGAGAACTAATCTCTTCAATTGTATATTCATACTGATAAAAAATATCAATATCGGGTCCACAAGGGTCAACAATTCGTATTAAAATTGTTACCTAAGGTTAAAATTTTCGACATTTTATTAGGTGCTGTACATCTTCATGTCATCGCATTGCTATTATATTCCTCATTTATAAATTTTGACCAATAAAAATTCTAAATATTATCTATTGAGTCCAAAATGGAGATAGATCATTGTTGTATAAATATTTCTCCTATAAGGAAAATAATATAAACTTTTTGAGAGACTTAATTATATTTAATTACTCTATGGCATTGGGGAATTATTGCGTTAAAACTTAGTAGTATCTCTTTAAAACTCAGGCTCACAAAATTGTATTGATATATTTGCCAATATCTCATATACTGTTGGTTTTATAAAAATGTATTTCAAATAAAAGTTTTTTATTTTTAATAGTACTACAATTTTGCAGTATTAAGTTATTTAATATCTCAAATAGTTGCGCAAATACGGAAATTTCAGCTTTTGTAAAGTACCCTAAAAGTCATTTTCATGGGAAAATAAAAATAGATAGTTTATTTATAATATTAATCAACACCTAGATACAAATTTTAATCAAAATCGTTAGAGCTGATTTTTAGAAAATCGATTTTTTCTCTTTTCGCCCTTTATTAAACTACTCTTAATTTTAAGTTTAAACAGACAAACAGATATACGGCATTGCAAAGACCACTTTTTAGGGTTCGGGGATATCATGAGACGTCGATACCCATCAAAATTTTGGGTTAGATTTTTTTTAAGGTCGCAATACTTTACCTTTTGTTTTCGAAAAGTTAAAAAATATAAATATTTGCGTATAGCTTGAAAGCTATTGGTTTTATAAAATTATGCTTCGAATCAAATATTTGCACTGTAAATAGATCTACATATTTATAATGATAGATTAAGTAGTTTCATAACTCAAATAGTTACGGAGATATGATAGAAAGTGTTGATTTACGCATCAGACCGGAGCCCTTAAAGTCATTTGCGAAATATTGAGGGTAGCCATTTTATTTGAAATATTTATTAATGTTTAGAAATGAAATTTAATCAAAATCTTTAGAGCCAATTTTGAGAAAATTGACTTTTTCTCTTTTTGCCCATCAGTAAACTACCCTTAATTTTAGGGTTGGATATCTAATTCAAAAAATCCCTCGTGGCAACCCTATGAAAACCCTAAATACCAAGTTTTAGCCTAATCGGTAAAATAGTTTAGGCTCTAGTTAGAGGTACATACAGACAGACAGACAGACGGAAATTCCAAAACCACTTTTTTGGAAAGAAAATTTAATATGGTGAAATAAAGGTAAGTAGTTTATATGTATGTATGTATATATATATATATATATTTATTTTATTGTAAATATATATATATATTTTATTGTAAATAAATAATTAATATTCCAAACTTTAGGAGTTGTGATTGAAATTTAATATGGTGAAATAAAGGTAAGTAGTTTATATGTATATATATATTTTTTTATTGTAAATAAATAATTAATATTCCAAACTTTAGGAGTTGTGATTGAAATGTAAACAAATAAACATTAAAGTTGTAAACGTAGGCCTAATTACGTATTTGAAAGACTGAGTCAACCGACTATTAAATATATTATTGTAAATAAATAATTAATATTCCAAACTTTAGGAGTTGTGATTGAAATTTAAACAAATAAACATTAAAGTTGTAAACGTAGGCCTAATTACGTATTTGAAAGACTGAGTCAACCAACTATTAAATCTACATTATAAGTAATTCTTTTAGCAAAAATAACATTACACTGTCGTTTGCACGCCATTGTGTAAGAGAGAAGGAAACCTTCTTGTGTCTCTTTATCTCTTACACACATGCAAGGTAATGTGGCATTTATACATTATTCTCTAATTTTTTTGAATATATGAAATATATCAATGTATGATTAGTTAAAAGTAATAAATGGGTTAGTAAAAGGCTTGAAGATCATAACTAAGTTCAGCACTCATTATTTTTTTTCTTTAAATAAATCGATTTAGGTTAAAATATTAACACTTCCTACAAGCCTACAAGCTAAATGATCGTTTGAACGTAAGACTTCTACACAAAGTTTGTCATTCGAACAAAATTAATCAGGTTTTTAGCAACCTTGTTTCATTATATTTATTGAACATTAAATCTAATATGATTTCTGAAAGCAATATATAAGCTGATAGCCAACTTTAAATATATTGTAATATAGTAATAATTCATACAAGCCCTATAATCTAAATGATAGTTTGAATGTAAAACTACTACACATTTGTTATTCAAACACATGTAATTAAGTTATAATTTACCTTATTGGAGATAGAAATTATTTACTATCTAAAAACTAAAATAAGTGAAAGATTGTAATATATCATGTGTATATTTAACAAGAATAACGTGTTTCAAACTAATATCTACTTACATAAGTGTCTTCATTTCTTCACTAAATTTATGGGAATAGACCTACTTGTCACATACTTCTGTAGAAAAAAGGACAATACAGAGATAGAAAAGAGGACATTTTACTCTTTTCTCAAAGTTTCTGTAAAAGTGGATATTATTTAATTTATGCGCTTTGTGGAAAGTAATGCCTTATTTTTACACTATATTTATTTTCTTTAAATAGAAAAGTGACACCTGGACACGGGAATTGAACTCTTGACCTTTGGGTTAGTATGCCAATGCTCTAATCACTGAACTATCCAGGGATCGTCTCGTTTCTAGGGTCATTCTTCACGCATATATTAAAGCAGAGTCTGTGATAGACGTTCGAAAAACATCGGCTAAATGGGCGTATATATATTAATCTAATTACACTAAATAACTATTTATGGACACACTTAATGTGATCATCTATATCAGGAGTGGCCAGACATTTTGATCTATGGATCTACTCTAGAGAAGGAAAATCCTTTACGATCTATTACGGAATCAGAGGGTAATATTTTTTGTTTCAGTGATATAAAATTAAAAAAGCATTTTGTGTTGTTTTACTAGTAAAATGATATTGCATATAAGAATATAATATAGTCCTTTAACACAATGAAACTGAGTTTTTCATCAAACCACATGATATATAATTTCTCTGAAAAAGTATTTTCTCATTAAACACTTGACTTTGAAGTAGATGAATGCCATCGCGTAATCCTAGAGAAGTATATTGAATGAGGGTTCTTAATTACTCTCTAATAAACGAAGGCGGGATTGTAAATGGCCATTAGTCAGGTAGCTACGATTTGGATTTTTTAATGTTAATTTGAGAAAAATCTGTAAACTTTCTCTTTCATTTTCTTTCTCTAAATCTTTTTGAATCGATCGACCGACCAGGCGTTTGACCAAACTATTGTCCGCGACGCGGATCACGTTCGACTGTTTGGCCACCCCTGATCTAGAACATAATAATATGGACTGTGGGCAATACACTTATATAGCTTTACAAAACTCCTAGTTAAGTCTACAGTTGTCTTTATTTAATGGCTAAAACTAATGATGTACGTAAACCTGACCAATAGATTACAAATTTATCTGATTGTTGCATTTCCTAATTGTTTTATTTTCTCAAAAATTATGACATAATCTTTGTTCGTGTAGTTTATTAATATATAATATATTTTATTTGTTGACTTTGTAAATTTGCCATGATATAATTAGATTTCTGTGGATATTGTTCACAAATTAGAATGAGAAACTTGATCTTATGGCTTGGGACAAAGCTTAAATAAACAATGTCTCTCCCTCTAGTAGGACACATAGTTTAGTTATTATTGATATTTGGTTGCTAGTTAGCAAAATATGCTAACAATCCAAATTAAAATAAGTTGAAAATAATGTTCTCATTCTTAAATATATTGGATGATCTAGATTAAGATTTTATTTCAGATTAGTACGTATAATTATTCAAAAGCACAGAGAAGCAAAATTGAAATATAAAGCATGGACAATACAATTTACTGGTAGCATCAATATTAATTTGCGTGTCTCTGCTGCTTTCATCAAATAAAATTATTAATAATTCTATCAATTCTTTGTATAGGTAAACTGCATAGGAAATATCAAATTATGACGTTCAACCTGAGCCGGCCGGCTATTTTACAATATTCTTCCTTGTGAACCCTCCAAACGACAAGATAATACAAAAGGGGCAGAAAAAAGAGCAATAGGAGTGAGTGGTTCGAGTTCTGAGTTTGAATATCTGAGTACGAACATTCGAAACTCAGAGCGCGCAACTCACACCAGTTGCGGGAATAATAAATAGACGGCCTTCCTCAATGTAACTCTAATATATATATATATATATATATATATGTTCAAAAGCAAAAATGTGGAAATACATAAATATAGCCTAAGGGTATCATAACAATTTAAAGAAAACTTGAAGATATTTTGTTGATATTTATTTATAAATATATTTAATTTAGTATAAAAATATGAATATGCATGAGACGACAAATAGAGAAAACTAATGATATTATTCTGATAGCTGTAGATTTATAACACAACTATATCCATTATGAATATGAATGCTTGGAGTAAAGAACAATTTTAAAGTTAAATACGGCTTCAAGCTCAAAAACATAACATGAGCAAAATCTAATACTAACAATACTATTTCTTTCTGCACTGACCACATTACAAATTTACATAATTTCTCCAAAAAAGACAATTACAGAAATTATATCTCTCTTAACAATTTATCAAATAAGTCCATAACTTCCCTCATTATCGTATCAACATTTACAAAAATCTAAATAATGATATTCCCACAAACATCTAAGTATCGATATTTCCATGAAATATAAGTATCGATTTTTCCACAAAATCTAAGTTTCGATATTTCCACAAAATCAAAGTATCAATATTTCCACAAAATATAAGTATCGATATTTCCACAAAATATAAGTAGCCTATCGATATTTCCACAAAATCTAAGTTTCGATTTTTACACAAAAATCTAACTATCGACATTCACCTAAAATTCGATATATTTTTTTTTATCCTTGACAAAAATTAACATCGACATAAGGTTTACATAACAACTAATTTACCCATTTTAAATATTTTAAATATGGCCGAAACGAGAATTTTGAAAAGTTAAAAACAAAGCATGTTTATATAAAATTAAATTTAAGCCAAAATTGAATTTGTTTTTACATTTTATCAACACGAAGCCTCAGCTTCTTATTCCCTCAATTAAGCCATTACCAAGAGTGAGTGACCAAGAGTGACGACAATTAGCCCCGTTACCATTATATATACAAAAGAAAACCCCAGAGAACATTGGAGAACGGGATATTAGGAGGGGAAGACCTATGGATCACCAAGGAAGGAATGCGCATGAACACAATTGCTTCCACTATATTCTTCATGGAACTGGACCTTTCTAGAATAAGGTAGAACAGCATATCTTCCCAATTACGATCTTTGGAACACTTTCAATACGCAGCCAGTGGGCGCCGTTCGAACCTTGAGGCGGGCGGTCAGTCTTTATCGTGTCTTGGCTAAGCTTGCACGTGTTATTGTTTATCTCCGACTTGTAGTGCATCGAAGCTGGGATGGTGAAACCGGGTAAGTTGTATACTTTTATGACATGACTCTTCTACTCTTGTAGCCAAATGCTACACTTGTACTGTACATTACCAAACTAGCTATATCAATCCATTAGCTACATACCGTATATTAAATCTTTGTACTCAAACATCAGTCAGCCAAGGTATATGGAAACAAAGTGAGAGTACGAATAACAAACTGAAACAATCTTTCCCTATAGGCTCGTTTATACTGGTCAAATTTACTGTTGTCAAGTACTTGAACTGTGTGCTCAAGTCCACTTTCCATTGTCCGTATAGTGGAAAGTGAAGTTGGAGAAGTGTCTAATTTAGTGGCCGCTTGAAGATCACGTGACTGACTCCGCTCTGGTACTTTGCCCGTCCAAACTGCTCGTTTGGCTAGGTGCATGAACTCAGCCCCACCCATGAACGCACTTAAAACCGGACCTAATACAATCTTTAGTGTTACGTTGGTGCTGGTCATTGAACATACACATTTATTTAGTGCTACAGTTTCGTGGAGGCTATAAAAGCTAAAATCAATGGGCGGGGCCAAGTTGACTTCAACCTGGCGCCACACGCCATTTTCCAGTGCAGCACTAACGACAAAACCTGATGCAATCGTTAGTGCTACGTTAGTGCTACTCATTGAACACAAATTTATCGTTAGTGAAATCAGTATTGCTGCATCATAACAATTTTATCAGTGCTCCATTTATTTGAGATCTACATCGCATATTATTAAGTTGACTTCAACGTGTTGATAGTTTTCTTAAAGGATTGAGGATTGCCATCAGTGGGCTCGTAAATAGAGATGTTTGTTTAATTTACCTTGGGTGGCTGGTGAATTTGAGTTAGGCTTCGGATCCTAGCTCATTTTTCATTCTTTATTAATTGGTTTCCCAATCTCCTCCCACTAATATGTGGTAACACTTACTTTTTTACCATGTATTGCTACATAATAATTTGTTGGTGTATTTCACTCTTAGTACCTTTTAAATATTCGGTAGCTAAACATAGTCTATATATTCAAAACGCCTATTTATAAGTCAATGTGTAGCCTATTTGTCGGTGCTGTGTTTCACACTTAGCATTTATTTTAATACTTATGCATATTTATTTAATACATTTAAAACTATCATTTTTAGGTTTTTGTCATTTTGTAAGTGTTCGGTAGACTTTTTTATTAGCTTTTTAAAAAATTGATCAAATAAATCGAAGAAAACATCCTTCTTGACCCAATAATTACGGAGAGCTTTGGTCTTGAGAAATGGCGAGGAACTCAACTAAAGAAATTTGTGGCTGTAGAAAATAGTTTGTGTATACAGCCAGAATGACAACAATGAATGCAATCTTGATAGTTATGAAATTAATAGTCTAAAATATTAGGCTACACTGACATTTGAAAATTGCGATAATCAAAACTTTGACATCACTGTTAAAAGGATTGTTGATATTTCGTATTTTTTGAAAGCAATCAGTTCATTTCCACAACACGGTCCACTTGGCTGCAAGTGGGAAAATATGAAACTAAAGAAAGAAATACGGCAACGACTGTGGAACTGCCTTTATTTCAAATGTAACGTTTGTAGAATATAGAAATAAATCCACACAAAAGATCTGCTTGACAAATTAAGAATGTAAGTTAACAGATCAGCTGTAACTGGTGTTCTAAGTGTTGGGAGTGGACTTGCTCACCTGCAAGAAATAACAGCAGATACAGTAGCCCCATGACTTCTTTGATGCTGACTGACAGCTCACAGCTGACTTCTGACAGTCAACATTTAGGTATATACCTAAATTTTGACAGTCAGAAGTGACAGCTGTTAAACACATGTTTTTTCAGATCGTATGGTTCGGCGTAGGGATACATAATTTGCTCTGGTAACTTTTCAAAGCCGTCAGCTGTCAGCTGTGAGTTGTCAGTCAGCACCAAAAGAAGTCATGGGGCTACTGTATAAACATGCCATGTATGACAAGCCGAACTTATAGCAAGCATTACAAAAGAGTCTGTGATGCTTTGTTTGTTGTTTTAGGTAAAGTACCCTTATTTGTTTTTGTGTATAGTATATTTGTGTGAATTGTATCCACGCATTAAGGATAAAATCTACTTTTTATATTATTATGTTGTTTTAGGTAAAGTATCTTTATTTGTTCTTGTGTATAATATATTTGTGTAGATTTGAATTGCACATTATGAAGAAAATCTATTATTTTATTATTATGTTGTTTTAGGTAAATTATCCTTATTTGTTTTTGTTTATAATATATTTATAGGTAAAGAAAAGCTTGATTAAAGGCGCATTCTAATAGCACAAAAAATTGAAACTTTAGAACCACATCTAATTTTTGGGGACATATGTTGTTTGTAGTAAATTTGTTTCCCACTTTTGAACAACATTTTATAAAATTTTGTTAGTCTTATTTCTGTGTGTACAATACATAGCTTATTTTAATTGTGCTTGTTAAATTAACTCTATTATTTTATATGAAACCAATATTTACATGTTCATCATTTGAAGACAGTGGGAAAAAATTGATAATATTGTTTCCGAGCTGAGCATGTACAGTACATTTTTGTTCTATTAATCTAAACATACTTTATTTTTTGCTGTTTTTATTTTACATTATTTTTAATTAAAGTTTTTTTTAAAATAAAACATAATAATTGATAACTTTTACACTTCTTTGAAAGGCTAAATTGTGAAAAAAATAAGAAATGTAATAGGCCTATATTAAAAATGTTTGCAGCTTTCTCTAGAAACGGACTACTGTACTTACACACACACACAGTTCTCTATTCCCTTTCCTTACTTTACCACCCTCAAACCAAACTAGCTGACACTCACTCCCAAGGGCTCAGAGGCTAAATAGACCTAGCCACCATTTGTGTTTAGTTATCGCTTTCAGGCAGCATTTGGAAGTTCACACGATGGGGATGCTGACTATTAATACCCGTTCAGGCCATATGCCTATGTATTAACTATGCTAATGTGTTAGAGCAAAGAGGTTGCACTCACAGAGATATTAATTATACTTGTGAGTTAACCCTACAAATCCACTAAGAGATACATATGTAAATATTTATAATAACAGATTAACAGGCATGCCAATTTTTCTCAACACTCCCACTAAATTAAGTGCCCATACTTGAAAACAAAAAAAGGAGCATAAATAATCACAAAGATAATAATTATACAGACTGTTAAAGTCCACAAATTTATTATTTACACTTCAATATTGAGCAGTCTTATCAATTCACACAGATGATTAAAAACATCTCTAGGGACCGATTTAGTTAGTATGTCTGAACTCTTGATGGCACATACTTGACATCAATGGAACCATCTTGATACTTCTCTCTAATAAAGTGGTAGCATACGTCCACATAATTGTTTCTCTTGTGGAACTCAGGATTTTTGATTAGTTTCATGGCACTCTTATTGTAAATATGGAGTACAGTAGAGGCTCCCACTGTTTCTTGAAGTTCTGATCGTAGGGAACGTAGCCAAACTATTTCCTTGACTGCGCAGGAGGAAACAACATACTCAGCCTTAGATTTGACCAAGTCACAGGTCCTTTACTCAGCATAAGATATAGCCTGATATTGATAGACGGATTTCAAAGTCTCTTGCATAATCCAAATCAGAATACCCGATTAGGAGTTCAGGCTCTTCCAATCTTCTATACTTGGATCCAAAGCTCTAAGTACTATTGAGGTATTTTAGAATCCTATCCTTTTACTGAGTTACAGTGATCTTTGCTGTGATTGTTAAGATATACACTGACATTTGTGAATGCAAACATTATAATCGGGTCGACTTACAACAGCAGCAAAAATCATATATCCAACTGCCTCTCTGAATGGCATATCAACTAATTATAACTCACTGGCTAACGGCTCAAGCCTTAGAGACGAATCTGATGTTGTAGCCATCACGTTGGAATCCTCTAGTTTGAAACGCTTAATCATTTTGTTGGCATCATTTTTCTTATGAATGAATAGGGAATTTTCAGTCTTGATTATCTCCAACCCAAAAAGAAGAAAATCGTTGGATGCTGTTTATCTCAAGAGTAGTTATTTCAAAATTGTCCTTTAATTTGATTAGTACAAACTTCAGAGCTTGTTTGACTTTACTGAAAATAAGTCCATCGTCTGCATATAGTACAAGATGAGTTTCGCTACATGACATTCTCCTTTAGATACTCATCTGTTAGCATAAATTGTCTGAATCCTATGTTTTTTAGAAAATTGTCGGATCTCTATTTCCAACATCGTGGAATATACTTTAGTCCATATAATGACTTGTTTAGTCCACACACCATTACGGGTTCAACAATTAAAACTTAAGGAGGATCCATGATTATTTCTTCCTCCAATTTACCAATAAAAAAGTTTTCACGTCAAATTGAATCATTTTACAATCATGCTGTGCAGCTTTTGCAAGTAGTACACGTATTGTGTCATATCTTACAGTAGGAGAGAAGGTTTCGTGGTAATCGGCTCCGGCATTTTGAGAATAGCCTTTAACACAAAGTCTTGATTTATAGCGTGATATTTATCCATCTTGTGCTCGCTTTACTTTAAAGACCCATTTGCATGCTATAGTGTTTCTCTTTCTAGATCTAGATATCCTATTCCAATTTTGATTTTTTGCTAGCTCATCTAACTCCTTTTGTGTGGCTTTTTTTCTATATAAGGCATCAGGGCAGCATGTGGCCTCTTGGAAAGTAGATGGTACATCCTCCTCAGTATAGAGAGCCATAGCTTCAACAAAGTAGCATTCTTCAATTATTCTTCTAGGAAAGCAAATGTAATCTCTAGGTCGTAGTCTACGCTGTGGCTCTGTGGCGGGAGGTTCCTCTATTTCATAAATTATCTGCGCTTCCTATCTCTTTATTACCAGCGAATATCCCCATTCACCGATGATTCTTGTTGACTGAAAAGAGTTACCTCACCAGGTAATTGAAATGGCCATGAACAAAGAGTTCAAGAACCAAAGAAGTGCTGGCTGGATTGTATTCTCCAAGAATGTATCCATTGTTGCTTCTAACATACTATGCAGACCTGCTGTATTGTTTTCAAGGGAACAATTTCAACAAGCCATACATCTTGTGAAGTCTCTTTCCCACCCCCATAATTGGATCCATCAAGTATGAATAAAGACTTNAACAAGCCATACATCTTGTGAAGTCTCTTTCCCACCCCCATAATTGGATCCATCAAGTATGAATAAAGACTTGCAGGTAATTCATAAAGTCAAACTAGCTCTGGAGGAATGGGACGTGTACCCTTGGGACCTAGGTCAACCAAATATTCGTTCACTTGGCACTGGATAGCCAATGTTCTCAGAGCAAAACAAAACATGTACTGCTCTTGGAGTCTAAATATTTACCGGCTTTGATACAGTAGAAGATTTACTCGGTTTGGGGAACGTCACAGCAATGAAGCGCATACTTCAGCCAAATAATAAGACATACCTATAGATAATCCATCGAGTGTGATTTGAAGAGGAACTATCAGATGAGCTGTTCGTTCAAATGCAGTTGTTAACAATTAGGATAGACTACAATGACCCAGTAATCAAACGATAGTGCGAAGCCCGAGAACATAAATGGTGGCAGTTGCGACATTATGATTATGCCAGGTTGCCTCCTGACGAGGAATCATTTATATACCCCTGTCTTCAAAGTCACTTACAAGCTTATGAATATAAGAATGCAAGGCTTATAGTTAATGGCTTCTCTCTAGTAGCTTTGGATTGGACCCGCAAAAATATGAATTGCGAAATGTCACACTTTTTCCCCACTTCTAAATCAAGTCTTGTTGTCTCAATCCTACGACACTCTTTCAGATAATCTAACGTGGAAACATAAGCAGAAGAAAAGCAAGTCAAGGTGATTCTTTAATATTCATCCATGGACGACAGCGATACAGATGAAGAGTTCAATGATTGATTGTACGATATGTGATGAGGCTTTCATGTAATACGAACATAAAATTAGTGATGTATCTTTCAAAATATTACTGTCTATGCCACTACAGACTAGCTATGCTATAAAGACATTATATTAATTACAATATTTGATAATAAATTATATTACACTAAACCAATAATTGTATAAAAATTTAATATGAAAGTTGAACACTTTCTTATTAAAACATTTTACAATAGAATTTTTGTTTTTCTTTTTTCTTTTAGATTTGAACCCGTTATATAATGAAAAATAATTTAATACCCATCCAACGGTACGTTAAACATGAATATTGTCCAAGTACTTTGGGATAAAATGTTAAACTACAACAATTGTTCGAAATGATGGCTTACTTTGATACATTTTCCAATTAGTTTAAAAAAAGAATTTTGAGTATTTAATAGAGTTTACCCATCAATATCTCGGCAAGAAATTTTAATGCGTTGCATCATGTTTTCTGGAGTTGTCGGTACATCATGGTATACTATTTTTTTCAGGTAACCCCATAAGAATAATATCTTGTGATGTTAAATCTGGTAATCTAGTAGGCGAACCAATTGGAACACATCTACCGACCCAGTGGTCATTGTAATTCTGATCACATACTTGTTGTACAGCTCTGGAATACAGGTTAGGTGCACCGTCATGATGAGACCAC
Organism: Timema bartmani; assembly: GCA_902151455.1. Taxonomy (NCBI): domain Eukaryota; kingdom Metazoa; phylum Arthropoda; class Insecta; order Phasmatodea; family Timematidae; genus Timema; species Timema bartmani. The sequence continues at coordinate 13,460 of CABFWB010009061.1, forward strand.
ATGGTCTGCCTTTCTTGTAGATTTAGGTTTTCTAGAAGCAATGACAATCCTTGATCTAGAATGGTTTTGCAATTGTCTCAATTTAAGGTACCGTCAATGAAAAAGGGGCCAATCAATTTGTCTCCGATAAGCCCACACCAAATGTTCACAGTCCAAGGGCACTGTCTTTCAACATGGCGCAACCACTGAGTATTTTTTTGCATTCCAATAATCCATGTTAGGTTGGTTAACTTCCCCATGATTCGTAAAGCTCGATTCATTAGAGATTAATAATTTAAGAAATAATTTCCTATTTATTCTTACTTTTTCAAATGCCCATCGGCAGAATGACACTAGAATAAGAAAATCTGCTTCATATAGCTCTTGATGAAACGACACATGTTTAGGATGAAATTTATGACACTTTAATATTTTGAGAACACTACTCTTGGGCATTCCTAAATCATTAGAAATCGCATGAAAGCCTACATGAAGATTATTAGCTACTGCGGCTAAGACAGCAATATCATTTTGTTCATCGGTAGAAGTTGCTCAGCGGCTCCTTTTCTTCAGCTGAACACTTCTATTTTCAACAAATTCTTTAACTACAAGATAAAAAGATCTAGGTGACTGTTTATTACTTTTAGGAAAACGATCAGCGTACAGTAGAATAGCATCATTAACTTTTCTTCTACATTCACCTTAAATTAGAACTATTTCAATATTTTCAGCAACAGAATAATACTCTATAGCTCACAATACTAGATTTACAACTAACAAAGATACCTCAAGTTATGAAGAACCATGTATTCTGTTTAGTGTGAACATTTATACATAAGGATTGAAAAGTTTAATTGGTCTACTTATTATGTAAACATACTAGGTAGACAGATTTAACATTTCGATCATTATTAACGAAAGTTTGTTTTCTGTTTGTGAGAGAATTTTGCTCATATTTATACTCTACTAATTATAGTAGGCAATAAATTGAAACAAAAGAGTTCCAAAAACATCATAAGTATTTATTTAATTTATTAATATACTCAGAAATAGACCTCGGATGAAAAAAGTGTATCAGACAAATGTGGCTTGTTTTTCCTCGTAGTATATGACTCAGCAATAAAAATATACTGGGTCCCAATTTGAAAAATAATAGTTGACCTTGAAGACGTACACTAAATAAAAAAATAATTATGTCATTTTTTCAGTGCCTCAAAAACCATACAACTTTGTTTGAAACAATTTTTTTCTTAAATAGGTTTTTTAAGATATATCGCTGTGGCAACATAAACAAAACCACCTTGT
>CABFWB010009062.1:0-14729 GCA_902151455.1 Timema bartmani
CCTTCCATTGTCCACACCTAACGCGCAACACACAAAACCAGTTTCATCTGGTTACAGAAAATGTTCGTGTTGTTGCATCAAGATGGGATTGAAGGGAGCGTGTGAGATATTATCAGTATATTTGCAATTTTTTACACAACATTTTGTTGGTCAAAATAAATCAAATATTTAACCAATTTAAACATAGAGTTTAATTTTCTTCGGATGGTGATATCAACAGTTGTTTAATATTTGTCACATGTGTTCTGGAATTTAATGACAGCCTTTTCTCTTCATTTAAAAAGTTTCTTATCTAATGTCGCTATGCTTGTGACAGATATTCAACAACTGTTGATATTACCGTGTGAAGAAAATAAAACTAGCTACTGTAGCAATAATTTACTTATTTTACCAAAACATTTTTATTTAAAAAGCTATAAAAAATATTCACCTCAACTTACGTTTCACTTACACCCCCACCCTAATCTGTTGGTAGCTTCGACTAGAGTCAAATTAGGTGTGAAAACCAATATTTTTAATTCCTCGCACTCCTCGGGTAGAGAAAGTATTGGTATATTCAAAAAATCTCACTCGAGATTTCAATGAATGTCGAAGTTTCATGACTAACTGAACAGGAAAAAGTATTTTTTTTGCAATGGCGTATGTCTGTATCAAGGCCTAGAACCGAAATAATTGTACCAATCGGGTTAAAACTTGCTATCTAATAGGGTTTTATTAACTCTTCTCGGAAGAGGTTTTGGAACTATCAATATAAACCTAAAATTAAGGGTAGCTTACCTATTAGTGAAAAGAGAAAAAAAAAAATATTTTTTCAAAATTCCCTTTGACGATTTTGATTAAATCTCGTATCCAAACACTGTTTAGCAACACAAACCAAATTGAAACTCTCATTTTCCCATCAAAATTACTTTGAGGGCACTTTACAAAGTGAAAATATCCTATTTTGATTATATCTCCGCAATTCGTTGAGATGCGAAATATCTTATAAGAGTAAAGTTGTAGTGCTATTAAACATAAAAAAAATATTACTTGAAAAATATTTTTATAAAACCAATATTTTTTTGAATATTGGGTGAATTCAATTTTTAGATTTAAGTCTGAGAAATTTATTGTTATGCTCTTTAGTAAACATATATGTTACTTTTTTTCTCAATGTTTTTGTAAAGGTATATACTATTTCATTTATGTTCTTTGATGGGATGTATCTGTAACAATGTTTACTATTTCGTTTAACATATTTTACAAGTTTTGAGAAAACATTCATATTTTTAGGCAAAGAAGAGAATACGTCTGTCTAGTGCACCGTACCATTTATTTTGAAATAGGTCTACACTATCATTTATTTCACTGTTGTTGACTTTTCTTCTTCCCAATAGTCTAGAAGTTTCTTTTAATAAACTTACGCCATCAAAATGAGCCTCACATAAACACCTCTAAAAACAACCAAGTAGCAATCTCAAATTATGTCGATCCAAAGTAATAATCTATTAGTATTAATATGAACTTTCCTATAAACTAATTTAATACCTGCGATTAGGTATCCAGTTAATATTTAACGCACACCATACTGCATTTAATGGAAATTTAAAGCCAATAACTTCATTTTTATGTACTAGCCATGCATACATGTTTAACATTTAAATGAGCCGGACACCTGTAGAGCTCTTAAGAAGGAAATACACTTTGAATTCTAGGTTTTGATGAAGACATTCCCCCTAACATAAAAATCCAATTAGGTTTTAGGTTACAAGATAGTTAATATAATATTTCACTCTAATTATCTATTAATGTTTTGGTTGACTACAATATTATAATAAGTCTACAACAATTATCATAACAACGTCCTTCAAAATCAGGAAGCGGTGGGTTTTTTTAGGTTAACTACGACTTGATGATTTTGATACAGAAGAGATTTTAATCTTACGAGAGAAGCGGTTTAGACCATGCGGCCACCGAAACGGGTTTTCTCACTCTTGATGACTTAGTCTTCGGTAGGGTAACGGGTCTTTAGGCCTACTGATGTCCCATATGGCCCATAGTCATTAAGACCGGAAACAATAGTCGCGGGATTGTTGTCCTCTGTGAAGTATTCCTCTGACAGCCTGTATGAGATACCCTCACTTCACGTAATTACAGTCAACAAACAGAAGTAGGCCTAACTTACTTACCCGGCGTTGCCCCGGGTAGCCGCAATGTATTGCGTGGTTACCCCTGGCAACGCTTTTGTTGTTGTTTTGTTTTCAAACAGACAGACAAAAACTCTTCAATTTATTTCTTCAGACTCAGTTTATAACTATTGAAAAAAACCCATCTAATCCAAATTTTAAAATTCCTGTTTCGATGTGCAGGCCTACATGTTCGTAAACAGGTACGACTAATTTTTAAAATTTCAGACCTCTGCTTGCGGTAGATATAATGTAATTCTCATGATAAACAGATAGACAGATAGATAGATACACAAATTCTTTACTTTATTTTTCATCGTATGGCATTACTGACCTGGAGGGAAATGACACCCAGGTTTGGTCGCCTGTATGTAGACTATTTGCCACTCTTGTGGAACAGAACGTTACCCAGGGTACACATATGGAGGTTGTCTACACGTATCCACAAATGTGATGATGTAATGATAGTGAATACGGAGCTGTAGGCCAGCGGGAATCTTAAACATGTCTTAAGCCTAATTTACCAACCCCTGGCGACCGTTGGGATAATTCCCCTTAAGATAAAAATACCCAAGGTACCAGCCGGGAATTGAACCCGGGACCCCTAGTTTCATAGCCAGGTGTACTGACCACCACGGAGCCGGATATTTTATTAATATAAATACCTGCGACGGATAAATTGGGCTCTTCAAGAAATAGCTATCGCTGGATCTGTGAGGGAATTTTAGAATATTCTTTATTTGTTTTTCACACTATAAAATAACATCAGTAAGTAAGATATACAATTTTTTTCAAATCTTAATAGAAGACATTTCCCAAAGACGCAGCCAAAACATGTGATGATTTTCCATTTATTTTATAATTTTAGAATTTATCTGTCCTTATTGAATATTCGTAATATTAGTGTAAACAGTTTTGTAAGGGCTCTAGTATTTTTTTATTTATTTTTTGTGCAAGGGCTTCTTTGGTCAAAATTTTTGAGAACCTTTGACTTAGGAGACAACCAGGTATATCATACCTACAGAAGAAGAGGTGTTAAGTGACAGCTAGCAACAAATTATTTATTGCAAGCATTAGCTGAACATCACTAATGTCAACAACCTATCTGGAAATAATTATTATTTTCTTTAATGATATATTATCAATAAAAAGTGTTAATACACACTTCTAATAAACCTTCCCTGGCGTTTACTAGATAATCAGCGTTTTTCTAATTCCTTGAAAGAACCATTTATATTAATAAAACTATTATGTTTTTTGTTTCGTGGTTATAGAAACAAGATATATTTTAGTGCATGAAATAATAAATTAAAAATTATTATATTCATATTTTTTTATAACTTATTGTTATAACTGGCAACCAAAATAAATAAATGTGTTTTTTTTTTAAAACTTAGAGAAAGAATCACACAAAATGTTGGTTTCTAAAAAAAAGTTTTTATTTTGTAAAAAGCGAGTCAATACAATTTAAGACGGTTTTTATGACGTGATAAACTGACCTTGTTCGCCATCTTAATTTATGGACAGAAGGCATTTTAGAAGTTCTAGTTTGAAAATAATTTTTAAATCAACCACAAAGGCGGCTTTCACTCAAAAGTCAAGATAGGATTCCATATGTAATTAAATTTAGTTTTATTACAAGAGTTTAGAGATGTAGGCCTACGTTAAAACCAAAACCATAAACTCTTAAATATTTCTCAAAATTGTCCTAATTTGTCATTACGTTTTTTTTACTTTAAAGTAGGCTTAGTATTTTTATAAACGTATTTTTTTCTCTCAATCTCTTACAAATCAATATATTTGATGTATTCACAAACATTTTCTGTGTGAGTCTTCCTGCCAGGATGTAGGTTAAAAAGGTCCATGGAAGCAAATAGCCTATATCTAGAATATAAAACAAGCAGATGGTAGTTTTGAAATATAATTCAAGGCGTAAATAGTAGAGTGACATTAAGGTGACCTGGTGGTCTAGGGGGTAAGGTGTCAGACTTCTGTGCTGAGGGACCTAGGTTCAATCCTCGGTCCCGGCACAGATTTATCTGATTGCCAAACCCTTCCTTCACCTCTGCCAAGACGTGTATTAATCACAATTTGTGAATGTGTGGAATGCCAGGCATCCACCGTGGTTCGGATTCCACGTTAAACTATAGGTCCTCCATTTCATCTCACAATCACTCTACCATTACACATTAGTCTAAGTACTTATAATACGAACGGGTCGTAAGACGTGCTGCTAACAATAATAATAATAAAAGAGTGTGTATACTCGTTAGTGGAAGAAGGTAAGTGTTATCAGCGGTAAACAAGAGACCTCTCAGAGTGAACTATTCATTTTCTTTCCTTTCTTTCTATCGTTAATTGGATTCTAAATGTGATAGTGCTTAGACTGCTTAGTTACGTTAAGTTAAGATGCAACCCGCTTCACAAAATAGCTTCGAAAATCACCAAGTAGGCAACATGGTTAACAAAAACACGAGCCTACAGGAGAGAGTCCAGACATCTCTTAAGAAAATATTAACAAGGCAAGTAAATTCAACAACAAAGGAGAGGTTTTAAAAAAAAATTGATCTAGTTTTTCTTTTTCGGCAGTGGTGAATGTAGGGGGGTTTGAGGGGTGAGGGTGGGGTGGGACGGGTAGGAGAAGGAAGGCGGATTATTATGATTGGGCTGGCTCAACGATTGGTCGAAGTAGGGGGGAAGAACCAGTAGCCAGGCGAGATAATTTGAAAGGGTTTTTTTTTTCTTTCCTCGACAGCTACTGGTTTCCGCGGCCGACCAATCCCAGACGAGGGAACTCTGCTACTGGTTATACCCCCTCCCCCCTTCTCTTATATCCCTTCTCAACCCCTTCTTTCATTCTACCCCCCCTTCGTTAAACCCCCCCCCCTCAAACCGACGGAAGCCGGCAGGGGGTATAAAGAGGTGTTGTAAAAATATGGTCTGAAGTGGGTGTTTTTTTATGTCATTGTGTTTGAGATGATATTCGCCGGATTTTACGGTGGTGTATCATAGGTGTCTGTCTCTACAAGTTTGCTCGTTGGTAGACACGGGCATTGTTAAACGGGGGGGAAACACCCCCCCACCCCGATTCTCCAATAATCTACTCAAATTGGAAACTATTTGTACAGTAAAATAAATAATGAATTGTTTTAATCAGAAAGTAGAATAATCAATGCATAAATCATCAATAACTTAAATCATTCATTCGTTACGAAATAGCTTTTATTTTATAATTTAAAGTAAAAAAAATGGGACAATTTTGTGTCGGTCACTCTTCCCTTTCTCCCCCCCCCTGGTTCCTCAGTATTTAAGTGGTAGGTCCACAATTGGCTCGTCAACTTGCTTCGCTGGCCACGTGGTCTAAGGCGTCACTTTCGCAATAGAACAGACTGCCGATCAAGGGGAAATAAGGGTTCGATCGTGGTCGCGCGTTGTTAACATTCTATAAATGGTTTTCCATTCTCCCTTCACGTAAATGTGGGTACACTTACTCTAAATCCAACCTTCCTAATCCCTAACACATTAGAACAATTAGTAGTTTACATAGACGTATAACCCGAATGGGTAGTATTAAGACGGAATGCTTAAAACTAGTGATAAAATATTATATCGTAATAAGTTAGTACAAATTATGAATAGTGTATCAAGTCCAATGAGTGACTTATTGTTTTTGAGGCTGTACTTGTATTTTTGATATCGTGAAACACACTGACGTCACATCCTGTGCGTGGGGTATTTATTGCCTCAATGCCCTCAGGTTAATTTTATGAGTCCTCTGCCCCCCCGTCTGTGAAGTGACGAATTCGCAAATACCTTCCTCTTATTTTTCTAGTGAAATGTCAGCCTGTAGTCTATATATGCAACCCACATGCTCGGACAGATAGGTGGGTTGCCTATAACGCAGGTGTCAATAGTTCACCCTATTTTTTCTAGGGGTGTGTAAAGGTTCGTTTTTTTTTAAATTTCGAAGCTTGTGAGTCGAAGCAAAGCTTTAAACTGGCGAAACAAAGTTAAAAACCAAAAAGTCAAAGGTGAGGCTTATGTTTCTGGCACATAACACTGCTTTTAATTTATATTAATGCATCTGGGTAAACATACACATTTGGAGGGAAAGAAGAATAAATGTTAGAGTTTGATTTTGGTAGGAAGAACAGTAGAAGCTAGTTACTTAAGTTACTAAAACAATTTTAATATTGTCATACATAAAGTCATGATATCTGCATCCTCCACTGTTTATAGATATTATCAATACATATAGAATAACATAAATAACAAAGTAAAATGTTATTAATATCGATCACAAAGAAATATGTTTGAATTTTCTTTACTGTTCTTGCACCGCCAAGAATGTTATCTCCTTCATCTTAAAAAAAGAGACATTTACTAAATACTCGTAAGATTTGTGAAACGAAATAATTACTATAAATTGTTGCATAAACACTCCACCAAAGAGCATAAACTTAAATGAATATCCTTTTATAGAAACATTGAGAAAGGAGGAATATCTCTGACTAGCAAGGAGCGTAACAATCAATCATGTGGGTAAAATTTCTCTAAATATAACCTTCCTAATTCCTAAACACCATTATCATAATTACTATTAGAAGATAAGCGTATAACCCGAACTGATAATAAGACACGCTATTAAATAAATAGAAAGAGAAAGAAATAAAGAACGAAGGGGATTCGACCCGGGCCCACGTGAAATGGAGGCCCACGAATGCCTGCGCATCTTTCTTTTACAGCGACAAGTCTTGCCGCAACCACAAACCACGTAGAACCACATCGCAGACCATGTGATTTGATTACTGATGTCGAGACCTTTTGTATTTACGAAGGTGGTTTGCATTGTAAAGTAGGGGGAACATTCGTTCCTGAAATAAGACTGATGTTATTTATTTATTTAAGAAATTTAACGTGCACTTTCTGAACCGGCTGATTATATCAGCACACGACCATTTTTTTATGAGCGAGTGCTAAAGGGCCTACGAATTTTACCGGGAAAGGTATTCTCACATACCTCCCAGTGTTCTTTTAAATGCCACCATCGACATGGGACAGACTCCACCGCTTTACTTCCCTTCCGAAAGAAGTTGTGCTACGGATTTTTTTATCGCTCAAGAAAAATCCGTCGACCCCATCTAGGTTTGAACTCACAAACATCGGGTCACGAGGTGAACACTTTACCCCAAGATTACCGAAGTCAACAAATACTGATGTTCCTGAAAGATTTTGTCCACGGTTTACTACATAAATTAATTCCATTTAAAAGTAATTATATTTAAATATCAGATTTACTCGAAGTTTTCACACATACAGAAAAAAAAAACTCTTAATTTTATTTCTTCCAACTCGGTTTTTAATTAATGAAAAAAGGTCAAAAATTGTAAAATTCCTGTTTCTAGGTGCATATGTTCATGCACAGAGGCTACTAATTTTAAAATTTCAGAGCTCTGTTTTGCGTATGTTGCAGAATGCTCATAACAGACAAATTAACTCTTCGTTTTATTGATATAAATTAGTTTAAATACAAATATTTAAACTAGGCCAATCGCAAAGAACTTTAAAAGTAAAATAATATCATCAGGGACAATGCTAAGTAACTTATATCTTACTCATTCTTTTTTTTTCTCATCTAAAGAGAAAGTATTGTAATCGTGAAAATTTTTGACCTTGAGATAATGATTAATCTTTACGTTTTATGTAAAGTTGAACCCAAAGTAGTAGATTTAACAATTCTGTCTGTCTGTCTGTCTGTCCCCGGCCACAGATCTGAAACGGTGGGATGGTTTTTATTTGAATTTGATGTTAATCCTATATTATATAGCTATATCTCGTAGATATATATTTTTTTCATTTTGACCCTAGACCTCGAATTAAGGGTAGGCCTATAATTTACTTACGCATGATGTTTTAATTACAATTTTTTTAAATGGATTTAATCACTTTGTTTAAATAGCTTATTTAAGGATTATTTGACCCCTTAAATAACAATGTTTATTTGGTTTTTGGGTAAAAATTCGTTAAAGGGTAGTTTACTGTTGAGTGATTTTTCAAAAAATAGAGATATTTGTATAATAACTCTAGCTATATTGTTTAGAATGTTTATCTAAGGAGTTTTTGACATGACTAACAAAAGTGTAGGCCTATACTGTTTTTTTGGTTAAGAAGTTGTTAGAAGGTAGTTTAATGATGATTGAATTATTTAATTTGAATATTTTAAGAAAAGGAATTAGCGATTTGGCTCTAAATGGGTATCGGTTAAGATATTTAGGCCTACATCATGTTTAATTAAAAATATTTGTTTTTACTAAAAACATATTTATTAGACCTAGTAGTTAACTAATAACTTTCTTTTGAAGTTTGAAATTTTTTGAAAATAGTTCAAACAATTTTGTTCAAAATTTGTTATTGGAGACTATTGCATGATGATAGCAATTGTTTGTTGGTTTTATAAAATAAATTAATTTAAGGGAAATTTACTTAGGACAAATTACAAAAAAAATTTTACATTTGTTGAACTTGTTCTTTAAGATTGAATTCAAAATTTATTATATTTTTTCATAATAAATAAGAATACGTTTTTATTTAACAACTATCTAATACCCGCTTTGGTGGCCGCATGGTCTAAGGCGATACTTTCACAGCAGACTAGACTGCTGATGATGGCGAGATCAATGTTCGACTTGGGTCGGGTGTACTGAGAGTGGTTTTTTTCTAAGTGGTTTTCCACTCTCCCTTCACGCAAATGTGGGTACACTTCATCTAAATATATTCTTTCTAATCCCAAAAATCACTAGCGTAATTAGTACATAAACGTATAACTCGAATGGGTAGTAAGACGCGGTGCTAAAGAAAAACAATGTAGCTGATGAAGATGTTTTTCGCACAGGAAACCTATAAAGTAGCTTTGTTATTTTTTGTGTATAAAATTCACCATAAGGAAAAGTAACTAAATCTTAAACTGTGTTTGAATATTAATACTTTATTTGTTTAAATTGTTTTAAAAAACCCGAAAGTAGTCAAAATAAAGATATAATCTGAACATGTTTTAAAAGCAGACATTTATTTTGAAGATTAAGTTATAACTTTTGTATACACAATATTTTGAGCTCTTGCCTGTTGATGCTAGTAAAAAAAAAAATTAGAGTGACATGGCATAAACAATTTGTCAAAGAGTTAAAACAGATTAAATTGACATAATAACGGTTTACATTTGAAAAAAGGAATTACTAATTTTCAAGGTTTCAGGTCTAATCCGAGCTGCTATTTTGAATCCACCACATCAAATTTTCTTTTCTTTGAACAATATCAAATATGATGTTAGTATGGTTTTTCTGTTCTGTCTAAGCTAGTACTCCCTTTCGTCCTTCACCTACAACAACCCTTTGTAATATCGCTTAGAAAGATGGTAAAGAAAACTACGAAACTTCTTATCTCAATGTAAAGAAGAAGGCTTACTGCTAGTTCTCAAATATCTAAGAATTTTCTGTTGTGAGTCGGCCTATATCAAACAATTACTGTATTTATTAGAGAAAGGCTAAATATAGAGCCCATCTTTGATCAAGCCTAGTCCCATAGCTCCTCAAATATGATTCAACACTCGTTGAAAATAAGCTAATATTAGACTTACACTTTCACACATTTTATTCTATTAATAAAACTAAAAAAATATAGGGATGTTAAGAAAAAGGTGCCATGTTTAGAATATTTTGGCGTGAACTATATTTTGGAATAAAGCATCGTAGAATTATAATATTGCGTTAGATCTGAATGTTTGCGTGGCGATTTCTCGCTTACCGAGACGGCCGGGAGGTCTTCTCATGGTACACAGCTTGTATCTAACAAGACGGATCTAAGCGCGCGCGCATCTCTGTTGGAATAGAGTGAATCAGATGAGGGAAAGTCTTTCGTGAGATGCCTCGCAGATCCGGTGTGAAGATGCCGTCAAGGTCAACTTGGTGATGACGTCACGTCAGCCGGCATGAGGAGGCCATGTTCATCGCTATCCTGGTCTTACCTCGACGATGAAACTGAGCGGTTTGACAGAATTTAGATTCAACTAGGGATTTAGTATTGACACTCGACAGATTTCTAATACCTACATGCATACACAACTTTTGAATGTGATGAATGGCAGGCCTCCACCGTGGTTCGGATCCCACGTTAAACTGTAGGTCCTCCATTTCATCTCACAATCACCCTACCATTACACATTAGCGTAAGTGCGTATAACCCGAACGGGTAGTAAGAAGTGGTGCTAATAATAATAATACAGGCAAACCTACACCTGCGACACTTCAACTTANCAATCACCCTACCATTACACATTAGCGTAAGTGCGTATAACCCGAACGGGTAGTAAGAAGTGGTGCTAATAATAATAATACAGGCAAACCTACACCTGCGACACTTCAACTTATGATACTTTGACTTAAGACACTTCTCAATTGACGACACTTTGCAGTTCTAGATTCTCCCATTCACGCCACATGTTCTACCCACCGTAATCTACGAGACTTTATTATCCTAACAATGGCTTGTATTGAGTACAGGGTAAGTAGTTTAAGTCATCATCACCATGTAACCTCCTCCACTAACCAGTAAGTCAATCCATTTTTGGACCAAATAATGATGATAAGCACAATCAAAGTATTCATAATGTAATTGTTTTTAGTGTTTTTACCCACCCCGGTGGCGTAGTTATCTAGCACGCTAGTTTAGTATTGGACTAGACTGCCAAGGACGGGGATATCGAGGTTCGAATCTCCCTCGGGTGAACTGGAGTTGGTTTTTCCTAAAGGGTTTTCTAATCTACCTTCACGTTAATGCGGGTTCACTTCCTCTATATTCAACCTTCCCAATTCCTAACCCTTCAGCCTAATTAGTAGGCTTACTTAAGTGTATAAGCTGAACGGGTAGTAAGACGTGGTGCTAATTATTTTTTTCTAAAATGACTATAGACTTTATCTATTTAATTTGTCTGGAAATTGTTATTAAGGCTAAATTAATGAAAATCCAAATCGTTTAGAAAATTGAGACCGTTACTTTACCAGCATTGATACTTTAATATTAAATCGCATATATATATATATGTAAAAATTAATTTGTCTATCTATGATTGGTTCTCCGTAGACACCTGTAACGATTGTCCTTAAGTAAGTTTTACTATTAGCACCACGTCTTAATACCCGTTCGTGTTACACGCACTTACGCTAATTTGTAATGCTAGGGTGATTGTGAGATGAAATGGACGTCCTACAGTTTAACGTGGGATCCGAACCACGGTGGAGGTCTGGCATTCCACACCTTCACAAGTTGTGATTAATACACGTCTTGTCAGAGGTAAAGGAAGGGTTTGGGCAATCAGATAAATCTGTGTCAGGACCGAGGATTGAGCCCCGGACCCCCAGCACAGAAGTCTGACATCTTACCCTTAGACCGCCAGGTCACCCTTAAGTTAAGTTAAAGTTGACCCAACTTCTACTAAGTCTTATGGATTGAGTCTCCTTGGATAGATATAATCTGTTACTTCTGTGTCGCGATATCTTACGGACTAAATACTTTACGTATCGCTGAGATGAGGGGGTGATAGAGAATATGACGGGATGGAGGCAATGGAGATCTTAACCTAACTTAGGCCTAATACACCAAACTCTGGTGACCATGGAAATTACCGTGCTCCCCTTTCGAGAAATATCCTCCAGTACCAGCCGGGAATCAAACGTGGTACCTCTGGGTTCTGACCACTATACAACTGGACCAGTTTACAGAGAATGTAAACGAGGCTTTACGTATTATGAACTAGACCAGCCCTAAGCTCGTTTACAAGTCATGTACTGAGAATGATGACGTGTTTATTAAGTTCAAACCAAATATCTCAATAAAAATTAAACCAAAGAAAAATGAGGTTATAATGACATTTTATTTCCATACTCTCACATACATTATAACAAAAAAAAAACTGTCGGCTTTTGATCAAATTAAACACGAAAATTAATCTCGTTTGCGATAAGAAGCAACTAAATCTGTTCTCCAGACCCCAAGTTATGAGAAAGGAGTGGGGGTAGAAAGAACATAAGCCAAAACACCTGTGGAAGATTTAGGCGCTTATATGGCGTGTGTTACAACGTGTCAAGGTGTTATCAGGCGGTGCCTTTGTACCTAGTGTTACAACAGAGATTATCACACCTCTCTTGAGGGAGTATATAGAACCGACACATTTGAGATAGATAACAACACAATAATAGACTACAAAAGGGTACGGAGGGAAAAAGATTGGGAAAGGGGGAAAGTCCAATTTCAACTCGAATTTAAATATTGATGCCATCTGTCAGAACATCGTGAGAAGGGTCCGGATTTCGATGATATGTCATCATTTTATTGCTTCATCACAGACAATTCTCATTCGAGTAAATAAACTCTGTTCATGATCACAGATCATAAAACAGTTTTGTGTTTAAAAAAAAATTAACTTTTGAATATAGACTATAAGTAGGCTATTTGAAAAGAATTTTAAATTATTTTCCTAAATTATTCCAATATTTCACTTTTAGAATTTGAACGCTAGAGAGATCGGGGTTCGAATCCCAGTCGGGTGTACTCAGGGTAATTTTTAATATATATATTTTTCTATCACCACGTCTTACTTCTCGTTCGGGTTATACTATTATGTAATAATTACGCTAATGGGTTTAGATATTAGGGAATTTATATTCATAGGAAGTGTACCCGCATTTTCATCAAGGAAGAGTGAAAAATCATTTTGAAAAATCTACTCTTAGTAGACCTGACCTCAATCTCCCCGTCATCGGAAGTCTAGTCTGACACAAGAGTAGCGTGTTAGATCATGCGGCCTCCAAAGTGGGTTAGTTTTTAATAAATGGTTCTACACTCTACCAGCACGTAAATACAGGTACACTTCTTCTAAATTCAACCTTATTCATCCCTAACAAATTAGTGCAATAGTTTCATACGCGTGATACCCGAACGGTTAGTAAGATGCTGTGCTAAAACAAATAAACAATTAAATCACGGCCAAATAAAAATATTCAAAATAATATCAAAATAGCTATTTCGATTAACACTAATTAGTACTAGTTAATTAATTACAGAGTCAAGGATAATTGAATCCCTTCCACATCAAGTGCAATACGTCTTCCTCCACTCCCGCTACAGAACCTTGATCCCACGTGACTGGTCGTGTAGGCGCAGGCGAGATACGGTACTGTTGATTCAGGTGTGAGAGGGGAAAAAAAAAAATTGACGTATTTCTTGTACTGTCGGAACAATCTAGCTAAGATGTTGGGTGCTGACGCGTAACGGCGCCTCAACTCAGCCTACGGACCTAGGGGGTACATCCATAAATAACATAACGCTTTTTTATTACACTTTTTTTCTCTACCCTCCTCCCTTTATCTATGTAACACCAAGTATATATTTATCCTACCCCTTTCCCCTTCCCATCCTATGCTACGAAACTTTTTTCACATTAAGACTGAATGTCATTATTTCATAGGAAAGCTTTCGTGACACTAAAAAAAGAAAAAAAAGTTACTAAGATTTAATGCTACTTCAAAATACGTTTTAAATCCCTAATACAAATTATTTGAAAGAATTTTATTACAATACTTTATTGAATGGAGTTGGCCTGGAGTGATCAGGAACGGACATATTAAGATAGCTGATTTTTTTCTAATTATACTCTTCACAGCTTTTCCTTTATTAAAATTTTACCCAGCTGTTGAAAATAGCAGACAAATTTAGATAGAATATGAAAAAATAAACTCAGTAAAATTAGAGAGAAAAAAATCGTTCAATTAATTTTTATTCAAAAGATTTAAAACAAAGTCCAATATATCAATAAATTAATCGATGTATCTGATAGTAAAACATGTATGTATACATATATGTATGTTTATAAAAAATATATCATTACATCGTTGCCATTCCTTATGGTGAGATCAGAGTTCGAATCTTAGTTGGGTGTATTATTATTTATTATTATTATTTAGCACCGCGTCTTACTACCCGTTTGGGTTATACGCTTATGTACTAATTACGCTAATGGATTAGGAACTGGGAAGGTTGAATTTAGATTAAGTGAACCCGAATTTGCGTGGAGGGAGAGTGGAAATCCATTTAGAAACACCCCCAGTCTACCCGAACGAGATTTGAACCACGATCTCCGCGTCCTCGTCAGTCTAGCTCAACACTAAACAAGCGCGTTAGCTAACTACGCCACCGAGGCGGGTGAGTTGGGTGTACTTAGGATGTTTTTGTTAATTTGTTTCCTACCTTCTCTACACGCGAATGTTGGTACATTTTATCTAAAAAATCATCCTTATCCCCTCAACGTAGTTAATGTATGCGTATAGTGCGAATGGTTACCAAGACACGGGGTGGAGGGAGAGAGGGGGGAAAAGTAAGAAACAAATCAGTTTACGCGTTTGACCAAGAGGTAAAGAAAAGAGAGAGAGAGGTATTTTCTTACCCGCGCGTCTAAGTCTCCAGGAGCGAGGTGTTTTCCTACCCGCGCGTCTAAGTCTCCAGGAGCGAGGTGTT
>CABFWB010009063.1:0-14728 GCA_902151455.1 Timema bartmani
CTCATGAAGGCGCCGAGCGATGTCAGCGGATGATGAAATGTCGGGGAAGTGTTTTCATTATTTATATGGAGCTCTCTCTGGAGCTAGCAACAAGTACTCACATGATCACGTGACTAGCTGGGACCGACGGAATATATGTAGCAAAGAGAGAATATTGCAAAGTACACTCTTGAGAAGAAAGGGCAGCCGGGAAACGAGCCGATCTGGTCCTGGAACGGGAAGTACACCGGTCTCAACCTTGCGCTTGTCCTAGATAGGCCCTTTTTGTACTTCTCTGAAGTAATGACGTTTAATATTGAAACTGTATTTAAAAAATTGATTTCATCTCTCTACGATTGAACATTTAATGGCTCATAAATGTTTCAATTTTTAACTCTCACGAGTTTTACGCGTTGTGAAATATTAAATATTAATACAGACGAGAACGTGTCATGCACTTAAAATATCTCATTTAGATTCAAGTTGTCAATGCTTTTCTGAAATAATATAGTTCAACTTGTTGTACAGAGTGTTGTAGACACTTACGGATCAGGGTAGGGTCTTAGTGTGATATGTCAAGGTAAGACCGCCACACTCGAGGATAAATGGAGCGTACAAGATGATTGCTGGTGGCAGAGGTCTAATGAGCGCCTGATAGTGTCAGAGTCCGCTTCCTTGTGCGGCGTTGGTACAGCGCTACCGTGGAGGTAAAGAGAACCAGACCAGAACAAAACCCAAGACCTCTTGGTCCAAGTACCACGTGGGGACCAGGTTACATATCGCACTAGTCTATCTATCTATCCATCTATCCATTGCTGTCAGTCACGCAGTTTGCAAGCCCAGAACAAATACTCCACTTCATATTGATCGAGAGATGTATTTATTCAAATTGTTTGCTTAGAGGATTTCTTTTACCCGTTGGTTTTGTTTCACATTTTACCGACTTTCAAATCAGTATTTTATACAATTACATACGTACCTGCATTTGCGTATATCCTTGACTGACGATCCTGTCCGCTGTGCGCCTGACGCCTTAGATGATGTGACAGCAGGTGTGAGTGAAATTGACCTATCTTTATAAACAATGTCGGTCTATTCTTGTTCTGGGTTCGTATCGACCCGGAGTCTGTTTTGACCCCCGAAGTAATAGTTTGTAAAGTAACTGTCCCCGAGTTGGTAACGGTATCAGCGCATAAAGGGACTAACTGACACTCATTTCACTTTGACGCACTCTTATGAGTGCTCAACACTCAACAGTGGAATATGTTAATTATTTATCTTGGATTTGAACCATCATTAATTATTTATTAATTTAAATTCTTTGATGGATGATTTTTTCTCTCAGCACCACGTCTTACTACCCATTCAAACTAAACACCTATGTACTAATTACTTTAATGGGCTAGGAATGAGGAAGGTGTAATTTAGATTAAGTGTACCACCATTTAAGTGTAGATAGAGAGTGGGAAACCATTTAGGAAAAACAACCCTCAGTACACACGACCAGGATCGAACCAAGATATCCCCGTCATCAGCAGTCCAGTCTATTGCGAGAGTGACGCCTTAGACCATGTGGTCGCTGAAGCGGGTTTGATAGATTAGAATTAATATATACAATGTATATAAGTATTATCAGGTAAATTTCATTTTTATGAGCATCTAAAATATATCCTGACAACTATTTATTGCATTTGTTAATTTTGGTAATTAATTGATTGGTTGATTAATTATTGAATAAATAATGAACGTGTACAAATCACCCCTTTCTCTTTCTTTTAAAATATTATGTATAGTAAAAGTTATAATGACATACATTTCCAAGCTAATACAAATTAAGTTATTCTAATGTAAACATAATATTTCAAATACTTTGAACGGTTTAGGCACAATCTAACAAGAAACCAGTCCCTTGGGGCAGACTGACTCATCACTAGAAGGGACAAACAGACTCATCACTAGAAGGGACAAACAGACTCATCACTAGAAGGGACAAACAGACTCATCACTAGAAGGGACCAACAGACTCATCACTAGAAGGGACAAACAGACTCATCACTAGAAGGGACAAACAGACTCATCACTAGAAGGGACAAACAAACTCATCACTAGAAGGGACAAACAGACTCATCACTAGAAGGGACAAACAGACTCATCACTAGAAGGGACAAACAGACTCGTCACTAGAAGGGACAAACAGACTCATCACTAGAAGGGACAAACAGACTCATCACTAGAAGGGACCTACTCGGTAACAGGATAACATATTAACAAATTAGTAAACTCTTGAGTCTTGAGAATACATTTTGGAAATGAACCAAGATTCATATTCACTTGTCAGCGTACCCGGTAGAAAAACCGCCCATGTCCATTTTGTTGCTGGTTCAAGCCAAAGTTTGTAGTAAATATCAGCGACAGTTGAGATGTTTTGTACAAATCCACGGATCAAGAGCTTTCTTTAGAGAACTTACCAGTTTGTTACTACATCGGGAACCTATCTCAACCGCAGACTAACGAACATTATGGAGAGATAAATAGCGTCTTCGATCCACTATTCTACCGGGTCTCACTTCCCATAGAGGCTATCCACATATTTATAAAAATTAAATATGGATGAGAAAGATAGAATTTAAAAACTGCACCTGTATTTGCGTGGAAAGAGAGTAAAAAACCATTTAGGAAAAAAATAATGCCTCAATTCCCAAGCCGGGATTTGATCCTCGACCTCCCTGTCAACGTAAAACCAGACAACACTAACGTCTTAGTCTATGCGTCCAATGATGTGCATTTGGATCCCTTATATCACAGCTATCGGTATTCAATTTGAAATAAAAAACAAATATAAATAAATGTCTTGTAAGCACTTACATACTTTTTACACGTGATATTCTGCTCATATAAAAATAACGCACTTCATCAAGTTCCCAAACTTTCTCGGTCACCTCAAGGCCATGAACATTGAAAGCCTCAGTAATTTAGCTCAATAAGAAGACTCCGATTTTACCAGTGACTACCTCTTTCCGCTCAAATTGTCAGTTTGTTTAGGGGCTTATAAGTTTGTAAGTTGTAATATCGTCCCCGCCAGCCTCGACACAATCAATAACTACATGAACATTAGCTATTGTGTTACCATGGAGATACTTGGCCTTGAACAACATGGAGTTGTTATCAGCTCGTTTGGAACAGACAAATACCTGGACAAAACACGGCCCGTTTAAATAACTTGTACAAACAACAAACATTGTCAGACATTGTAATAGCTGAACAAATCTACAAATTAAATATAAAATACAAAGATGGTTTGCAAAGTGTAGCTGATTTACCCACCCTACCTCCACTCAAATATTGATACATTTTCTATACGTTCTACTCTGCTCATCTCCACCCCATGTGGATATCTTAGACGGGTAGTAAGACGCGGTGAACACAAACAGGTCGGGCCAGACAACTCTGAAAAAACTCGTGTCTGAGCAGCTCTTGAGTGCTCTGAGTAATGAGTTCTCCTCATTCAGCTAATTACATAGCATTAGCTGTCGCGAACATAGTTTGGAGCCATTGGACGTGTGTTGTGGGTCGATACGACTGATAAAACTACTGGAAACTAAACCATCACGCCATACGGTCTATTACGGCAGCCACGAGAATACGGACCATTATTTATTTACCGGTTCCAGGCAGATATTGCGCCGTTTGCCCAACACAGAACAAAGGTAGATAAAAGGCAGGAACAATTCGTTTCAATTTCTTGAGAAAATAGGTTTATAAATGAGAGCTAAGAAACCTAGAATAGAACACCTTGTACTAGTACCATGTGGTCGTGTGAAGTATGTTTTACTACACAACCTGGAATAGAACACCTTGCACTAGTACCATGTGGTCGTGTGAAGTATGTTTTACTACACAACCTGGAATAGAACACCTTGCACTAGTACCATGTAGTCGTATGAAGTATGTTTTACTACACAACCTGGAATAGAACACCTTGTACTAGTACCATGTGGTCGTGTGAAGTATGTTTTACTACACAACCTGGAATAGAACACCTTGTACTAGTACCATGTGGTCGTGTGAAGTATGTTTTACTACACAACCTGGAATAGAACACCTTGTACTAGTACCATGTAGTCGTGTGAAGTATGTTTTACTACACAACCTGGAATAGAACACCTTGTACTAATACAATGTAGTCGTGTGAAGTATGTTTTACTACACAACCTGGAATAGAACACCTTGTAGTAGTACCATGTGGTCGTGTGAAGTATGTTTTACTACACAACCTGGATTAGAACACCTTGTACTAGTACCATGTGGTCGTGTGAAGTATGTTTTACTACACCACCTGGAATAGAACACCTTGTACTAGTACCATGTGGTCGTGTGAAGTGTGTTTTACTACACAACCTGGAATAGAACACCTACCTTGTACTGGTACCATGTGGTCGTGTGAAGTATGTTTTACTACACAACCTGGAATAGAACACCTTGTACTAGTACCATGGCTGTACCTGTAATTCCTCACGTTTCAACTGAAATATATATGTATAGAGTAGAACCCCGATTATCTGAACAGCGGCTATTTGGATCACCAGTTATCCGGACTTGTATCGCAGCATGAATTTTGGTTAAAGTGTGTGTTTATAAGAATGAAGTGTTGCAGATTGAGTCTTATCACTTCGTAATAGAAATGGACCACAGCAGCTAAGAACAACAGTATCCAGGAGAGTGAGGAGGTATAGTGCATCTCTTCAATGGACGGGGGGGAGTGATAGGAGGTACAGTCACTCTGAACGTTTGGAATGTAGCTTGGTGGCAACATTAGCAGGTACAATAACACCTCCTCCCCCTCAACCACTAATTAATGTCCAAGGGAGTACGTGACTCATTTACAAAATATCCTCATAACTTGTTTTTTATTGCTCTCTATAAATTACACAAGCAGCCTCCCCCTTAAGTTGTGTTAATGTCAGCTCCGAAATGTTGTCATCTCGGTTAATTGTGGTGTGGTGAGATATGACATGGGGTGAGAACAGTCGGGCCGTCATGCACAAAGGAGGCTGTGCTCCCCTCTCGTCTTAACAACGGGATTTGTAAATGTGGAGGTATGAATAGTAATGACGTCAACTGACTGCAACAAGTTTTGATTCAGATACGTTTCTCTAAGATCGAGTGGAGACTGTACAAGTTATAGAGGTTAGGTGATTGGTTAACACATCTGACATTGGGAATGGACTTTCCGAAACTTGGTTGTCTGTCATCTTTTCAGACGAATGGTGGTGCATTGTATTCACATTCCTTCCCTTCAATTTGCTATCGCAGGTTAGATAATTTGAGCGGGTAGTAGGTTTGATTATTTTTTATTAATTACAAGTATTTAACACTCACTTTCCACACACATTATAAAAGCACATGACTTACAAGCTAAAAACCAGGACAGGCGCCCACCACTACTTACCTGATCCCGTCAGTCAGAATCCCGGTCGGCCGCTCGGACCACTAAGCTAAGAGGACCAGCTACTGACAATACAGCGGGTTCAAGCACCAGTGGTCACGTGGTATAAAGGTCAGGTTCATTCGATCTGATTTTATGGTGACTGAAGATGTCGGGGTTCTAATCCCGGCTGAGGGAGATGACTTCTCACACTTTATCTCCAAGTAGATGTGGGTGCATTTCCTCTAAAGATCTACCCTCCTCCTCTATATACGTCCAGAACTTGTTTCTCGCAGTGTAGAGTGTTCTTGCCCCGTTTGACTGCGGACAAATGGAGCATGTTGGAGGGGGGTGGGGGGGAGTTGTGACAGTTGAGTCGATGTTGAGGGGAAGAAGAGGAAGGAGGAAGGAAACACGGGGATGAAAAATTATCTCAGCTAATTGCCTTCCTGTCCTCCCCCCTCCAACATCACCTAGCGGGGGCGGGGGAGACAGTCATTAGAATGGAAACTGCACTTAACATAATTAACAACGTTTATTATCTCTCGGGGGTAGTAAGAACGAGGGATGGCATCAAACGACTTACAAACTAACTTGATTATCTTTCTCACCGCGTCTCAATCATGCGGGCTGTACTCCGATAGGGTAGCAATGAGAAAGGCTAGAACTCAGAAGAAATGTATCTGAATTTGTGTGGTGGGAGAGTGGAAAACCATTGTGATAGAAATACCCCAGCAGTACTTCCGACCAGGAATCGAACTCCGATCTCCCTATCACTAGCGACTTGACGTCTAGACGGCGTGTCCACTGGCGTGAGAAAACTGACTCTCAGCTAAACCCAGGGCTCTCTGCCATCAACTCACAGCTGTGGAGCAACAGGATACAGTGTCCGGCCGGGATTCAAACCCGGGACTTCTAGATTAGTAACCAGGACTGCTGAACACTAGCCCAAGAGGCAAGCCTCCTATTGGCGTGAATACGCGGAAATCCTGGACGGGCAGTAAGACTCGGAGCGCGTGCAAAAACAGCAAACAATATAAAGTCTTCAACACTTGCTACCCCTGACGTATAGTCAACAACTGTACAGATGACAGAGTTTATACAATCAAACTAAACAGCTGTACAGAATTAACACTGCCCCTTCCCTAAAACAGTTCGGGGAGGGGGGTAATAAAATGCTTATAGAGCGTGGAGAGCAAGATATTGTCATAAGAAAGATGCACTTGACAAAGGTTGTGACCTCACAAAAATAAAATGAATCAATAAAATATTTGCCATAAACAAATTCATGTTTCCAAAGTGAGTTTAAGTTGTTTTGACCCTCATTTGAGAGTACGAGTTCGAAGCCTACTTACGACATCTTGAGTACATTTCAATACAAACCTGTGTTCATATATACATGTATATTGAACCAATTATTTCACCAATTGAGATTAATTGTCAGAATGGCCGAGTGGTCTAAGGCGCCAAACTCAAGATAATTCCTTGCTCATGTTCTGAGTGTAGAGTATTCTGGTCTTCACTTGAGGGCGTGGGTTCGAATCCCACTTCTGACAATTTTTTTTTCTATTTATTTTAAAAAGTCTCAATCAGTTGAACTGCGGCTATTGAACCTTCCGTTTGAGCTCGTGTAAATAAAGACGGAGATAAAGTACTAATGAGATTGATTATTAAAACAGCAATGCTTTGTTCAAGGTTTCAACCGTATCGTGGACTAAACGTCAAGATTGTGTAGTTTGGTTTGTTGGTGACTGGGAGGAATTGCTTGGAGTCCTCTACTCCTTGCTGTCCAATTGTACTGGTGAATTGCCCCTTGTGGTCCCTAGATACCACCCGACAGTCCCCAGATAAACGAGATACGCATGCGCAAGAGGTTGTTCACTACTCATTGTCCACGAACAAGAGGTTTGTTCACTCCTCATTGTCCCTGAGTAAGAGGTTGTTCACTCCTCATTGTCCCTGAGTAAGAGGTTGTTCACTCCTCATTGTCCCTGAGCAAGAGGTTGTTCACTCCTCATTGTCCCTGAGCAAGAGGTTAGTTCACTCCTCATTGTCCCTAAACAAGAGGTTCACTCCTCAATGTCCCTGAACAAGAGGTTTGTTCACTCCTCATTGTTCCTGAACAAGAGTTTGTTCACTCCTCATTGTTCTGGTTGACTGGAGCTAACAGGTCCCGGAGTCTTGAGTGAGGTTCAGGCCATGAAGGAACAAAGGAGACCCTCCCTCACCCCACTACCCCCCTATAATTGTTAATTATTTCAGGTCCTCTCTCTGAACTTTGGGTTTCGATCTCTTTTCTCCTCCTGACCTATCTCTATCTCTGCTTTATTTTCTCTCTTTATCTGTTGGTACAGATCTTATTAGTGGAGCCCCCCCCCCCTCAGAAAACAAAAGGAACACAAAGAATGCAAACAAAAGCCTCAGTCTGTCTTTTGTCTTAACGCCCGTACATTCATTTAGTAGGAATGAGGAAGATATGGTTTAGAGGAAATATACCTGCATTTGCTTAAATGTAGAGTGGGATGAATAAAAAGCAGCCCCAGAACACCTACCTGGTATTCGAACTCTGACCTCCCTGTCATCACCAAAACATACTACATGAGCTGTGGGTCAGTGCATCATCAGGACTGTGCTGCTGCCAAGTTCTGACTGCACGACACGACACGACAGTCCTGTGAGTGTGAACCCATATTAATACTATGGAGCCCACACTGGTGGATACTTGGTCTAAAGCGTCAGTCTCGTATTTATCTGGTTCTTCTGTGACCGAGTTGTCGAGGGTCAAATACTGTCTGCGTGTGCAGAGAGCAGATCCCACTCAAATGTGGGTACATTTCCTCTAAATCGTATCTTTCGCAACCCTATCCCAGTAGTGTAAATGTTTGGATAGCCAGGACGGGTGTTAAGACGAGGTGTGAGCAAAAAATAACCAAAGCACGCTCGACGAAATTACCCCTTTCAAGATCTTCCGTCATCGGCCATTTCTTGATCGGATTTTCCCAAGGTATATCGGAAGGTCTATATTGATTGACCTTAACAACAACTATTACATGTCTAAACATTCTTTCTCCTTAACGCCAGCCCGACATGTTTTAAAATGTACGAGGCAAATCAGACCTAGCCACGCAACAATATCAAGTAGGAATCAAATAGCCGAAACAATTATTTATACTTTTTAGTGAGGAATTCTCCATCTAGATATCATATTCTGAAAATTGAAAAATGACACCTGGACACGGGAATCGAAACCAGGACCTTTGGCTTAGCACGCCAATGCTCTAACCACTGAGCTATCCAGGAATCGTCCCGTGCCCAGGGTCATTCTTCACCCATATTTTAAGGCAGAGTCTATGATGGACGTGCGGAAATCGTCGGCTACAAATGTGTGATTATATTAATATCACGAGCTATCAGATAACACAGCCACCTTCGACTCGGTAGTTGGCTTAATGCTGCCATTTGTACAATTATTATAACTAGGCACGGTACGATTCCTGGATAGCTCAGTGGATAGAGCATTGGCGTACTATGCCAAAGGTCCCGGGTTCGATTCCCGTGTCCAGGTGTCATTTTTCAATTTTCAGAATATGATATCAAGTAAGTCATGCTCACCCTAGATTAAAACTAATTATGGGCTTGTCAGAATTTATTATTTTAATTTCTATGTTAATAATATCTTACCTATAGCTAGACCAGCATGAGCTTTATCAACAGATTGAATTACTAATCTTCTGACCACTCGTCTAACTAGAAAACTTGGTAACATTTCAAATTTATTTGCAATCATTTTATTTTGACAGTGTTGTAAAATATACAGGTTTTAGAACTAATAGCCGCCATGAGTCTGTATGCGACATGAGCTACAAGTTGTGTCTATATGTGACATGAGCTACAAGTTGTGTCTGTATGCGACATGAGCTACAAGCGGAGTCTGTATGCGACATGAGCTACAAGTTGTGTCTGTATGCGACATGAGCTACAAGTTGTGTCTGTATGCGACATGAGCTACAAGCTGAGTCTGTTTGCGACATGAGCTACAAGTTGTGTCTGTATGTGACATGAGCTACAAGTTGTGTCTGTTTGCGACATGAGCTACAAGTTGTGTCTGTATGTGACATGAGCTACAAGTTGTGTCTGTAAATAAACAGAGCACATTGCATCTCAAACTTATCCTGTTCTTGTTGGCAAAGAAGAGTTTCGACTTTCACCGGCCCATCTTGCTTCTCTCCTCTATTTTTGAATCCCTAACGACAGTCAACCTTTCAATATTCTTAACTTGTCTGCCTACTAAGGTAATAGTCCCGGGTTCAATTCGCGCCAGGGTCAAAACATTTATCATCGTCGAAATATGGGTTTCCTCTTTCATACTGATGTGTCGGTTCTAGATTTAAGTTAGTTAGTAAGTCGTTCAGAAAGTGCACGTCAAATACTTCAAATAAATAACAATAATGTTATTGTTAATCCAACTGTTTCAATGTATGATACCCTGCATGCTAGTCTTGTAATCCACGGAGGTGTATTGCGGGCATGTATTACTGAGGGGGATAACTTGAAGCTATCATTGAAATGTGGAATTGTGCAATGCCCCAGCGTGCTAATTGGACAGTTCTTGTCCGGGGAATTGTCCACTCTCATAATAACGGCCGGTGAAATGACCGCGTGTTAACAAAGCCTGCAATAATTGATCAGTTGTATCGGGACTATTAGACCCGGTCAAATGGCGGCAGTCAGCAGGGGGGGGGGGCATTCCTGGACTCTGGGGGGGAGGAGACATTGTTAACAACGTGACACGGGGCTCAAACCTCGATATCACGGTCCAGTATAACGCTCCAGACCACGCGACCACCAATACGGTTCACTATTAGCTTCCTTTAGTCACGATGTTGTTAATGTAATAACTATAACATACAAGGAAGACCCCTTTGTTTTCAATCACATTACCTTACAAAGAATGTTAGTAAATAGCCAACCGAAATGGCTACTATTTATATTCTGGCAAAGTTTGAAAATAATATCGTAGTAGTCATTACTATTTGCCGTCTTCTAGCTTTTTGATTGGCTGCAGCTTCTCCTTTCATTCTCTCATTGGCTGATTTGTCTTCTCAAGCTCATGAATAGGGCGTAAATAGTTCAAGTTAAACTAACTTTATGAACTGTGCACTAAGCTCTATTCATTACGGTTCGGTTGTGAACACTTAAGGGGAATTATAGGTTTCAACTTTGCGTCACAACTTATTCATGATTAGCTATGCATTATGCATGGGTCCAAACCCATCTTTGAAAAATACATATTTTCATATTCGTTTGAAAATGATTTAAGAAATATTAAAATAGGCGAAACAAATTTGTGGTGGATGTTTTTAGGTAAGAGATTCGAGCCTAAGGGGGTTGTTTAGTTATGCCATGGGGTTGGTAAATACCCCTACCTCAGCAAGATTATTTCTTACTGTCACTATGTTCAAATGTTGATACATTTTCTTTAACATCCTACTTTCCCTCACCCTTACATTCCTACGTAAAACACTTATTTAATAAATTTGCTTAGAGTTTAACTTGAACCAATATTATTGTAAAATATACAAAGTAAGTAATATAATATACATTTATAAGATATGACAGATATAATAACGATTCGTTAGTAAAACTCACCCAACTCTTTTCTCCCAGTTGGGCACCAGATGCTGTTATTATATTTATTATGCCATTATAAGAACTTTGTGATGTTTTCTGTCGACATAATTTAAACAGTAATTTGTGTTATAACGGGAATTGAACGTTTCATTAAAAAGTGGATGACTATATTGTGTAATGGCGTTGTTGGATGGTTTATCAGATACACACAACATTATAACGTGCAAGTGTTCGTAAATTGAGTCAGGGAAGGGCAAACAAACAGGTCGAGTAATAAAATAAGCAAAATACTGAAACCTAAAAAAGCAACTTTAAAAAAACTTCTTTTATTAAATGTTTGCTCTGATATCGTTTGGGGTTCTCTTCAAGACTTGTTAGTTGGGGGATGATTGGGGTTAAGAAGGGAGATGGGTGGGTGGGGGAGGAGGGGAACTTCTTCGATGACTCGAGCTATAAAATGTAGAAGAGTTTTTTTAATGGCGAGAATAAAGTGCCTTGAGCTCAATTCAGACTTTGTTGGACTGTGGAGATAATTTGTCGTTTGAAACAACTTGGCCGTAGTTATTAACATCATTTGGCAGATGGAAAAAATACCAAACAAAATAAATAAAGATAATTAAGGGTGTTTAAATATCTGAAAGAGTGTTTTGGTACATTAAGTTCTTTCTCTCTGTTGGTTTTTTAACTCTTTAACTAACCTAATTTTACTATAGCGACTATAATTTTAAAGTGATCCAACTATCATTAAAGTAGAAATAAGTTAAATTAAATAATTATATTTCAGTGTGGTCTTATTTTGTTGTTCATTACTACAAGACATTTATAAATTAAATATACGAAACATTTCAAATCTGTTAGAGGTGAGATATTGAAGGTATCATAAAATATATATTTAAAAAAATGCCAACACGAGCCTTAATTATCAATGAAATAAAACCAAATGCTCAAACTTTTTAAATTTTTAATATGTGGATTTATTTAACCATATATATTGCATCAAGTAGCTGCCTATAGTACCTTTCTGATATGAAAAAACGCTAAGAAACATGAACTTTTTGTTTTGGCTGACAACATAACATTTTAATATATCATTACTATTAGTTTATCAGTATTGACACCATTTATTAAACGTGGCAGTTGTGGAACACAAGAATTGATGTATGCATATATTAGAGTAGTTATATTAACCTTTGTAACTGTAAGATACTGTTCTTACTAGCAGGAACCTACTATAGGTTTGTTCTTACTAGCAGGAACCTACTAAATGTTTGTTCTTACTAGCAAGAACCTACTATATATTTGTTCTTACTAGCAAGAACCTATTATATGTTTGTTCTTACTAGAAGGAACCTACTACATGCTTGTTCTTACTAGGAAGAACCTACTAAATGTTTGTTCTTACTAGCAGGAACCTACTATATGTTTGTTCTTACTAGCAAGAACCTACTATATATTTGTTCTTACTAGCAGGAACCTACTATAAGCTTGTTCTTGAACAAATTTAATGCAAGTGCATAAATTTAAAATTTAAATAGCCAGTCCAACTATCTTATTATACAATTTTCTCAAAGTACCTTTCGTTAAAAATTATATTCGTGGCGTGAATAACTAGAGTATTATTACCCTAATGATTAATTATTTTAAAGAATTATTTATATAATTAGGTTCACCAAATACAGAGAGAATTATTATGAATTGAAATGGGTGTGTTGGCTACTTCCTTTGCACTACAATTCCTCAAGTTATCAAACTAAATGTAAACAAGAAGAGAAATAAATAATTGAAGTGAAGAGTCGTCGCACCCTCTCCATTTAACACATAGTTCCGTGTCTGTTCATTTAGCTAAATTGGTAATCTTACAACGGCGCTAAACGTTCTTATGTGTTAATCAAACAGAAAACTTTTAAGATGAAAGTTTAGTTTGTGAAAGCTCAAGTTTATGGCCTGGGATCCGTAATGGCCTCCGAGAAGGAAATTAAACTAATGGTTGCGCGCGCCAACTTCCCCTTAAATGGATCGTTAAACATTTCATGTCATTTCAAGTTTACGGCACTTAAATTATGAAACTACTGAATCTGAGATTTCTAGACAGGAAGGGACAAATATTATGTGAGCAAGTAATTATCAAGATTTCTGTCAGTTTGACCGGACCTTTGTCATATCAATTTATGAGTAGCCATTTTAAATTTGTACATTGGTTTATTTTGCATCTTCATGTTTCCAGCCGATAGAAATTACGGGGTCCAAACAAATAAAGCCCCCCCTCCCCCCATACCCCCGGACCTACTTGAACTATTCCATCAACATTTGAAATGCACAGACTTAGACAATATATATAGTATTTGCTTAGAAAACAGTCTTACTACCCGTTCGGGCTATACGCACTTAAGATAATGTGAGATGGTAGGGTGATTGTGAGATGAAATGGAGGATCTACAGTTTAACGTGGAATCCGAACCACGAAGGAGGCCTGGCATTCCTCACATTCACAAGTTGTGATTAATACACGTCTTGTCAGAGGTGAAGGAAGGGTTTGGCAATCAAGATAAATCTGTGCCGGGAGCGAGGATTGAACCCCGGACCTCCAGAACAGAAGTCTGACACCCAACCCCTAGACCGCCAGCTCATCTATTGATCTTATAAGGTACTCCAGCTTTACACAACGTTATTGCGTATCTCCAATACTTGCGGGGATATGACCAAAATTGAAAATCTATTCTAATGTAAAGTACCCTTAAATCCATTTTAATTGGAAAACGAGAATTTACATTTTGTTTGTAATGTTAAACAATGTCTAGATACAAAATTTAATCAAAATATTTAGAGCGGATTTCTAGAAAATCGAACATTGATAACATTTTACTATATTATTATTGTTATTTTATATGTATTGATAATATCAATCAAAAGTGACAACTGTATATCACATAGCTTGACGTGTGAATACCTGAAACTAGATCTAGTAGCTTTTACAGTTCTCATATAAGGTTCCTCCAATAGAAATTGTACTGTTCATTGACACCGAACACTTTTGTTAAATTGTGATTTTTTTTCATACCAACCGTCCCAATTGCAATTTCCTCCCAAGGTGGTGACGCTTTCTATCTATCTATCTATGTGACGTAACTAAGTTTAACTCTCTCGTCGAATAGAGTTGTTTCAGGTAGAACACTTGAGAAACTTTGTTCCTCATCTGCCATCAACTTCCAGTCTGCTACGAACCCGTGACCCCACTCTTGGTAATTAGCTCGATTACGCGAAATAACATTGAATAAAGTTTATACTTGACAGTACTAAATTGTGGTGGTTTAATCTTTGTTATTTGTAAGAACATCCGCTAGAGTAACTTAAGTAGGATATGGCTCCATTCATTTTGTTGGTCGGCGCAACTTACTACCCGTCCATATGTGAGCTAATTACGCTAATTGCTTAAGATGGCGGCGATCATCACATTACAAAGCTCGGGCGGCGAATGGTCACCTCACAAATGATCGGCTCACACACAATGTTCTCTTCTGTTCCGTTACAAGTCAGTCGCCCGCTTTAGGAACGAGGAAGTGTACCTACATTTGTGTAGAAGGAGCGTGGAAACTCATTTAGGATAACACCCTTAGTATACTCGACCGGGATTCTAACCCTGATCTCCTCGTTATTGGCAGTTCAGTCTATTGAGAGATTTACGCCTTAGACCAT
>CABFWB010009064.1:0-14728 GCA_902151455.1 Timema bartmani
ACCTTCAATTAGAAAGCTTTTGCTGTTTCCTAATCTCACAGGTTTCCCCCCTTTCAACAATCTCACCCAAACTCACTAATTCTTCATATTTCCTTTGTCAAGATTTTGCCTTAGTCTATTCTAACCAATGCACAGAATAAAAAAAAACAATTGCATAGGTCTGAATAGCTTATATATTATCTTGTGCATTGATTTTGATGTTTATAAGCCGTAAATAAGACAGTATTACATTTCGTTGTTAAGCTTTCGGGGGGGTGGGGGTTGACCCACCCCCCTCCCCCACCGGCTACGGCCTTGCAAAGAGATGCCGTTCTTTTGAGTGCGTGCCGATGCTGTACTAGAGTCCTTCTTACATTCAGACTAATAATATCCTGGACTAATAATGTTTTCCGCTTACACCGGGGCTACATGCATAGTATGTGTAACATCTATATCAGTTTAAAACTAACAAAATGTGCCACTGTTGATATTTAGAATATGGTTCTAAAATCTCTCTTATAAAGCTACCTTACAACCAGGCCCGGATTTGCACTTTTTTACGCCCTATGCCAAAGTTCATGGTTGCACCCCCCCCACCCCGCCCCCATATATATATTTTTTTAAATCTTCCGAAAGCTATTATAGCTCAATAGATTTTATGTTAAATATTAATAGCTTTTCTTAATTCTGTAAGATTTTATTTTTTAACATACAGTCAATAAGTACTTGTTTAGCACTAAAATTACTTAATGTTAAAAGTTAATGGAAAATAAAATAGCTCACGTTCCGTCGCACTATTTTCTGATTTGTATATAAAATATGAATTAAGAATGTTATGGTAAATATAATAACGTAATACAATTGATATTTGAAAAGGCTTTAATTTTAAGGAAACATAATATTACGCAGTATTTAAGTCTATATAACAGTAAAATTAGAGAAAATACAGAATTCCAAGAATTGTTTAATACAAAGTTATTTTTTAACACAGTTTTATAGAATTCTAAAATTTCTTTCTTCGTGCTTTGGACCAAGCAAACGCTTCGATGGTGCCGTTGACTTTGAGTCAAATCGGCATCAGTGCAGAGAAGCGAAAGAGTGTTAAGTTTGTTTTGCTGCAGAGTGAGTTTATCTGTGTAAATTTAATTTTTTTCAAACAAGAAAAGGACCTCTCATCTTATGTATTCGTAACAGGTGTGCAAACATACATTCTTAAAAGGATATCCACAGTTGGATATATTTTTACAGGTCATTTTCCCTTAGCCAGTTGTATAGTGATACTGGATTCCTATCTTCAACCTTGCTGGTCAGAAGATGAGATTTGAGGTGAAGTAGCTCGTCACTAACCGACGGTTCTAAGTCTTCCTTAAAAAGTTTGAGAAGTTTCCTCCCCACGTCTTCAAGTTTTGCAGGGGTCAAATCCCACATTCTTTTGATGGCAGCAAATCTGTCTGAGAAATCTTCATATGCAACCATTCTTTTTTCCTTTCTTCTTTCAGCTCGTCAACAATGGGAATGAATGTGTTCACTCTGAGATTGTATCGCCCAGAAAAACGTACCTCGCCATCGCAGGTCTCGTCCACTTGACGTTTTCTGACAGTCTACCGTCTCTCATCTTACTCATATGTTTTCGTTTCGCAGACTTCTAGAGCCTTCTCTGCATACGAATCAAACTGCTCTCGAAGCTCTTCGAAGAACTTAATGAGGGACTTGAGAACTTCGACTACTGCCAAGACATCCACATCACCGTTCTACACATATTTGTTCATCTTGTGCAGTCTGAGAAGGACAGTTCCCCAAAACTGTGCCTCTCTCTCTCTGTTTTCTCAACTACCAACTACTCAATCTGCGCCCCCCTCCGGGCCTGTACCCTTGGCCATGGCTCAGGATAGCCTTATGGGAAATCTGGGCCTGCTTACAACCAGTGGCTCCCACAGAAAGGCGGGGGAAGGGGATAATGGAGGGGATAAAATATATTTCTCCTTTTGCGGGCACTGGAGCTATACTGGCACTGTATAGATACGTACTAAAAATATAGAAACTGCAAAGAGCAGGGTTTTACTTCAACTTGAACACAACTAGTAAACTTATAAAAAAAAGGTCATACATTTAAAATACAAAATAAAATTAGATTCTGTTCATAGCTATATAAATAATTTGTTATCATAAATATGACATTAAATTTGGGAATTAATTGGCATTATTTAAAAATCCCATGTCTTTTTGATAATTATACATTATACAATGCTTCTATAAGCCTAGGTACTCTTTTTATGAAGAAAGTGAGGTTAGATAAACATTTTTGAAATGTTGCCACTTATTACAATCTTATAATATGAACTCAGCTCACAGCATTACAGAGAAAAAAAACTAACTACTTAAATATAAACTGAAGAAGTTTACGGTCACTATCAAATTGATGTATAATTCTTTCTAAAAAAGCAACTTTGTTTGAAGAAATTTTTTTAAGGCAAACTAGAAGCTTACAAAATATTAACAATGATTTCTTGTAAGAGAAAACATTTCCTGTATTAAACTAAATTAGAAATTCCAGGGGGCAAGTGCCCCCCATGCCCGTTATAGCTGCCCATGATTACAACTATTCAGAAATATGAATAATTTTATTGCAATTTTATGGTTTTCTTAAATAGCTGAAAAATATTTTGAGATAAATCAAAAACAATTCGTTGATTGGAAATTTAAAAAAAAGCATGGCCCTTAATGACTCTTGATTTGTAATCTAGGAGTACCTTTCTGATTTGAGTGAATAACATACTAGTTTAGGATGCATAGGGGAAGAGCCAAAGGGGGAAGACATAGGAAATCATAGGAAATACTTAGTCCAACGTGTTATAACGATTAACCAAAATTCAGTTTCCTGATAACTTGTTGCTATGTTTTCGTAGTATTTTCATTCATTTCCTGTTTTATAAAACTTAAAGTTAAACATGCAAACTTGGACACACAAATGAGCAACAAAGTGTTTTTTTTTATATTTCATAGATAATAAGTTAAAACTTAGCGGCATTCTGAATTTATTGATGCATTGTAATGTTAAAATGTGTTTGAGTTGATTAATCACAAACTCTACGAGTAGTATTTGGCATATGGGGTAGGCCCTACTCAAACATTTTATGCAAGTATGTTGTTGACACTCTTTAACTAATAGCACAGATATAACATTTGTTTATGCTGTTTTAAAATACATTACGATATTTTAGCCAAACAATATGTTCTACTGTGAGATATAGCACAAGTAAGTCTTATAATATTTATCAATATAGGCCTCATTCAAACCATTTTTAATGTATTATAACGATGCTATAACCTTTTCCATTAAACTTTTTGGCAGAAAAATTAGAATATTTTGTCAACTAAATATCCTTATGTTTGAAGGAACAAAAAAAGTGACCTCTAATATAATTCATAAAACCATTCTACAAACTCTACTTGTATGGACTTTTTGCGTCAAATCTTGCAAATTCTCTCCAACCTTCCTCTCCAGCATCATAAATGGCCACATTTTTTGTTTTACGATAGTCCACTTCTAATCTAACCCCTGTTCCTATCTTCTTAGATACTAAATCTACTGTAGCACCTAAATTCAATCTATCATATCTAGGTCTTATGCCATGTATGTCTTCCTTTTTGCCGAATATTCTTGATAGTAAAAATGTACTTCCTATAAGTATTGGGGTTCGCTTTGATATCTTATGGTAGTGTTCACTTTTACTACTCTTGGTTTGGTTTTTGTTAAATAAATAATTAATATTCTTATTCATTTTAAATGACTTTTTAAATTTACTCATAACTTTTTTGGGGAATGTTTTCATCACTGTGCTATTTGAATTACTTGTACAAATAAAATTCAGATTGTTCTTTCTTCTATTTAAATGGGTTTTACTTTTATTTTCATCATTACAATGTAATACTTGTTTTTGTTCGTGAAATGATGGAATGGAACTAGTCTTTAGTAAAGGAAATATTTGAGGAATATTTTCTTCGTTGTCTTCAATGTCGTTTATATTTTGAAAAACAATATGTTTTCCTAAAGTTAAATATTTTGAGTTGAAATGTAGAAGTAATTGCCTCGTAGCTATCTTATCTTTCTTATATGTAGGCGACTTAGTTATACAGCCATACAAAATGCCTTCTTTCCTATCGTTGAGCGTTTCTTCTAAAATTCCAACTGTGTTTTCTTCAGCTACCTTCGGTAAATGTTTCATGGGAATTAGATTTTTGGTGGTGGCTGTACCTAAAAAAAATAACAGAAAGATAGAATACTTTTAATATTTTAAACAAAATGAGATCAAATAACTTTATATAACTTCAGAAGTTTACTCAATATATTAGCTTTTGTGTGTATTATTAAATACAATCATTCATCTCAAAGTAGGCTCTATATTTCATGATGAAAGTGTTACATGATGGTATGTTATTATTATTAGCACCACGTCTTACTACCCTTTCGGATTATACGCACTTACGCTAATTTGTAATGGTAGGGTGATTGTGAGATGAAATGGAGGACCTACAGTTTAACGTGGTATCCGAACCACGGTGGAGGCCTGGCCTTCCTCACATTCACAAGTTGTGATTAATACACGTCTTTTCAGAGGTGAAAGAAGGGTTTGGCGATCAGAAAAATCTGTGCCGGACCAAGAATTGAACCCCTGACTCCCAGCACAAGAGTCTGACACCTTACCCCTAGACCGCCAGGTCACCTTAATGGAACAGTGAGTTTGGCACGGGCGGCTACTCTGAGACCTGTGAAATGTCTCACCATACCGCCACGGCATTAATATTAATTCTATACAAAATGATATATTGAAATTGACGTTATTTGTAATTACGATGTACAATAAGGTACATCAAGGGTTTGGACGGCCGACAACAATGTATTTAATTTGGACAATTTGATAACATATTCTTTTCAAAGGCTTTATAGAATTTTTTGGACTGTAGGTTATTTATTTTGGAAACTAGATTTAGGAAATATCTTAGTAGATTAAGATTGAAGTTTAGTGTAATTTAAAACTTATGTTGTTGTTTGGGTTGTATTTTTACTTCATTGCTGATTTTATAATGCAAAAAATAATGTAATTTAAGTTGTTTTATGCAAAGTGAGCTTGGTTTTAATTCTATCAAAAACGTGATAACAATTAATGACGATGTAGGTGTGTTGATAAACACTAACAAAATATATATGATTTTGATGTTGACACACATGAACAAATAATAGGAATGTATTTATTGTTGCATGTTAAACATTAATGTTTAACACACAGTAAATATAAATGTTTGTAGTATTTGTTTTGTTGATATTTATGGAAAACTGATTTAGAATCAAATATATGCATTGCTCATAGTCCAAACCTTTAGTTAAACATATCTAATTAAATAAATATGGTTTGTGTTGTTAATATCAACGAAAATAAAATTATTTTCACATGGACTTTAATAAATATACACTATATCCAAATATTCCTTTATCCTGTTGTAATACTTACATAAACATATATTTAAATTCCTCTATTTTATAAACTAATAGTTAATTGTTTTTATTGAAAGTTGGATTTATTTTGTAGGGAATTGAATAAGGGTTAAATATTTTAAGTTGAGTAAAGCTTTTTACTAGTAAATCAATCAATTTTAGAGCAATATATTTCCAGTAGTGTTGCAACATTTCAAGTAATGTATACAGAAATACCAGAATTAATTTGAAATCCTTACTATAAGTATTTATTTATTAATTTAGCACCACGTCTTACTACCCGTTCGGATTATACGCTTACGTACTAATTACACTAATGGATTAGGAATTGGGAAGGTTGAGTTTAGAGAAAGTGAACCCACATTTGTGTGGAGGGAGAGTGGAAAACCATTTATGAAAAACCACCCCTTGTTCACCCGATTGAAATTCAAACCTCGATCTCCCCGTCGGATTTCTCGGCAGCCTAGCTAAACTCAAGCGCATTAGCAAACTACGCCACCGAGGCGGTTCTCGTTGTCAGTAAGAATATAAAATAGTGGTTTTATTTGAACACGCGTTTCTTTGTTGGGAGATCCGATTCCAAGTTAAATTTAATACCACACAATCTTATGACCTTATAACAACATATTTACAGTTAAATTACAAAATTTCAAGTAAATGTGCTACTACTACTTCTTAAAATTAAGAAACTATTTGTCGGATTTAAAAAAAGGTTAATAATATTGAAGAATGCGTCTCTTTAGTGATAATACCGTGGTCTTGACCACCTCCTCTCCATGCATAATCTTGGCTCAATTTTCAATGGCCTTCACCTTTTCTACCTCTACACTGTTGGGAGCTAGGGTGAAAACATCTTCTCCTTGCCTTCGTTTGAAATGTACTTCTAGCGACGCCACCATAGCAATGACCTTCTCTTCTCTCTGCTCAAGCTCGAGGAAAATATTAGTGTATTCCCCTCGCCCAGCGCGATGTCGATGGTGATTAACTTTGTCGTGCAGGATGTGCTTCTAGTGTTTATTTCCCACCACTCTCATCTTCTAAAAGTGGTGGAGGGCTAAACTTTACTAATATAAAATGATTATTTATGATATTATTACTCCTTACGTATGTGATATCGATGATTGAGTATATTATGCCTGCGCTGTTGGTTTAAGTTCGTATATATGTGTCAACCTCATTAAAATTTAATCTAAGAACGATATTAAATTGAAAATTATAGTCATAATTATTGATCCATAAAATTTAAACTAATATTTATAAATAATTTCTAATGATGTAGTTCTTATAATATAATTTTATGAGCCCGTTTCCGGTAATTGAAATTACGAGGAAATGACTTAATAGATTTTGACAAACGAACACTCATTTTAACGGTTAGGGGTCCAGGATGTCGGGAAAAATAGTATTTTTCCACGAAAACCCGATTTTCACAGAACATTTTCAGTTTTTTATTCTTTGTTTAATCACCGTGGAAACTGTTATTTGCTTCGTGGCTGTAAAACTCTAAATAAAATATATCTCTTTGGCTAAAAAATAATAACTCAATCTTTATTTGTTGGTCTGAACACACCACAATTTTCTCTTTGAGTGAATATTTCTCTTTGGATGCTGGTCATAACATATCTATCTTGAGATACCTAAACTGGAGAAACATTTATTTTTTATTGGACTGCTTCTATCGTTAATTCGCATTTATATCAATAATATTGAGCATAATTCGAACATTAAAAGGTTAAATTGATAAGTTCGTGTAAATATTGTCTATGTTTTGTTTCGCGCATGATAAAATGATGTTTAAATGTGTTTTGGTATGTATTATAATCTCAAAAATGATAAAATGATCTTTAATAATGTTTAAAAATATCCATTTAAGCTATTTAAGCATTTCTAGCATTTAGATATTTAAGTACGAGTTTTGGTGTTAATTTTTTTTTTTAAATGATGGGTTTTGATGTTCATATTAGCGAATAGTAGCACAATACAAATACATAAGACAACCTAGTGGGACCCCATCAGCACAATTTGACCTTTGACTTTAGACACCGATCAGGATCTGTGTCACTGTTTTTTAGGGTGCTGGTTTATTCTTGTTCAAACTTGTAGGTTCCTTTCTCGTTATTTTTTAATGTGTGCGCATTTGTTTTTTATATGTGCGTATAGGTTTTTATGTGTGCGTATTGGTTTTTTATGTGTGCGTATTGGTTTTTTATTTGCGCGCATTGGATCGTATGTCAGGGTAGGATTGGGACTGGCGTTGGAGTTTTTTATTTATTTATTGGTGTGGGGAACGTGCAGTCCATGACGTCGGGCACTCCTCCCACGACGTCCCATAAAATGTCGGCATCGTTGTCGAGGGAAGGAACGTGAAGCACGAGCCTCTCCCGACGGCCGTTTAGCTTAGAGTGTGAACAGCTGGCAACAGTTCGCTGCCTCAAGACCCCTTTCACTTCCACCCCTCACTTCGCCATACCCCTCTTCGTGAGCTCAGTTGGTCAAATCCTCGGGAGTAGGATGCATAGGGAAGGAAAACTTTGATGTCACAACGGACATAGAGGATATCGAAAGTCGTTAACCCCAAAACTTGTTATAAATGTTGAAAGCGGAAAGTAATGACCCTATTGAAGAGTCATTAAACCGCCCACCCCCTTGACTTAATAGTGTCACAGGAAAGTCTTCTTGACACATCTGGATCGACCTTTGAGGGCCGTAGATCAGATGTGGTTTCTAACGTTCATTTAGGGGCCAATTTTCACATTAAAAACCCTAGTTATAATATACCGTGTTGTGTTCCAGCGTTCGCCATGTACGGTAACATAGATTCGAACCTTGATATCTTTGCCCAATTGAGTTGAAATAAAAATGTCGGTCTAAAGAGACAGCATAATAAAATTAATGGTTGTTAATCATTTGACAGGGATGTACCCTCATTTGCGTTGGGCTTAAATGTGAAAAGCTGTCTACCTACCAAGATGTAAATTAAAACTTATAGGTAGTTTCAAATAGCCAAAGCTATTATTTATGCTTTTAGGTAAGATTACTCTATCTAGATATCATATTCTGAAAATTGACACCTGGACATGGGAATCGAACATGGGACCTTTGGTTTAGTACACCAATGCTATAACTACCGAGATATCCAGGAATCGTCCAGTGCCCAGGATCATTCTTCACTTATATTTTAAGGCAGAGTCTATAAGGCTAATACCTTAATTGTCACTATGCAAATAAAATTAATCTTTTTTTTGGTCAAGATTGTTGACTGATACAATTACAACCAAAATGATATCTAACTTATTAATAATATGTTATAGACAAATGCTGATTAAAATAATAACAATTTGTTTATAAATAAATGTCACGATGTGAGGTGAAGGAGCGGGGGAATCCAGGGGGCATTACGAGCCGTCTCTAATGTATTCTAGAACGGTTATAATTCCAGGGATTTGAAGACCTACATTGGTCGCCGGCAAAGTTTGACATTTATTTTACGGTGGTATGTGATCAGGGGAAATGTGTACCAGCATTTGCTTAGGTTCAAAATGTGAAATTGTATTTATAAAAGTAATTAGTGTTTGTCGACATATCAACCCTAGTAGGGACTCTTTACGTCACAGGGAGAGTTGTGTACCCACATTTGCGTGGTTGGAAAAAATAAACCGCAGAGGGTGGATAGTGGTCCTTTACGGCAAATTGGGACCCATAGCCAACAAAGGGGTAGCACGTCTACATTCGCCGGATGCGTGATCACGACTGTGGTGTAGCGGTAAATCAATGCTGTTTTACATGAATCGGGCAATCACCGATGAGGAAACAATATTATTGACCAATAAGAAGCCTACATCTTTACATGCAGCACACCCCGTTGAAGCAACTATAAATAGACCCTGAAATAATTACATTCGGTCGTTATAATTAATAATTGCGGTGGATAAACATCGAAATCGGTTTCGACTCCCTGGAAAATTGGATAAATTCAGGTATGTTCTAAAGCGCTGTGTATGTTTTAATGGTAACTATTTTGTTTCTTACGTATTTGGTGTTCAGAGGTATTTGCTCCTTTGATAGAATATCAAGAAGTGATTGCATTCATAATTCAACCGGCAGCGCCCGATAGCCCGGAACCTTTAGCGCTTTTAGCGAGGACGGAATTTTCCTGGTTGATAGCAACTGGGGATAATTAGAGTCCTGCTAAAGATTTTAGAGAATTGGCAGTGTTTTTTTCCCCACCATAGTAATTAATATGTATTTATTTAATTTCAGATTACTGGGAGCCTTACGGGCTGGAGGCCTGCCTGCGGGACTACGTAGTGCCCGCAGTAGATTTATCAGCATGTGTGCGGGCGCCACTCCTTGAAAGCAGCGAAGCGGAGATGGGCCCTGTACAGGAACGGCTCCTAGAAGCGGTTGGTGTTCTGCCCCTGCAGCAGTTTTCACACCGCTGGCAGGCTTCACCCCACTGGACCCTACCGCAGCCCCTGGAAAGTTTATCAACGGTTTGCCTGATGTTTGGGGTGAATTGGACGGATAGACCACCTTATATGTAAGTTTGCCATTCTTTAATTACTAAAGAATATATTTTAAATTTTTATAAAAAAGGGATCTCCTACAAGTAACAATACTATAGTCACTAGCTTGGAAATATACAGCTTACTAAGCAAGATTTATCCACGTCCTCTCTTCCCTCAAACCACCGTTGTTTCGCTGGCATACCAAAACTTTTAGTCAGCTGTCCTTTTCAAGTTTAACCAAAAAGAATATTAGCTATTATATTCATGGCATAGAAAGTTATTATCATTTTTTATTTTAGTCATTCATAAAAGAGAGGGAAAATTATAATTGTCACTCTATCCACTTATTAAATTCAGGTTTGCAATGTGCTGGATCAAATTTTTATAAGATATTCAACCGTCACCTTAACGCATTCGATTGCTTGTTTCTATATTAAATTATTGTTCCCGGGTTTGATTCCCGACACGGCTAAAAATGTTGGTTTGATAAATTAACAGCTAGTGGACCAAATTTGTGGATGCCCTAGTCTTTTAAGTTATTAGCATTTTATGAATAAAAAAGTAACCTTAGCTTTAGGCTGTAAAACAGTAACGGATTTACATTAAATTGAAATATTCAATAAAAAAGCTTTTATTTAACTCTAAAACAAAATTATTATTTCTACCAAGAGAAAACTTAATTATGACCATTAAAAATTACCACTCTAACATCAATATTTATTTTTGCCAATTAGTGTTAAGACAATGGATCTAGTGTTTCAATGTGTTTATAGTATACAGATAATTCTTACAGGCATTCAGATATACCGACATAATTATTAACTGAAAAAATTATATTGCTGCCTTAGCCGGTTATTAAAAACACTATATATTTGGGAATGATAATTTGCTTGTTGAGCCAAGGTTCCCGGGATCGATTCCTTACATGGATGAAAATCTAACATAGTTGGACACGTGTTTGAATTCCCACGTTTGTGTTTTAGCTCAAATGAATACTGGAGATGCTTGTCCGAGCCGGGGGAAAGAAGCGGTCCATACCCCAACCTCCGCAGCACCCATTCAGCCAGCGGGAGCTTTGCTGCCTCCAGGTGTCATCCCGCAAGCTGATGGTGTAGGGGTGAGGCAGGCGGAAATCACAGCCCCCTTCATGGCTTAGATATGGTGGGGGTGGTCCCGTCATCAGCTCCACAGCCGGGAATAAGTGGCCTTGTTAATCAGGTTGGTGAAGCATTGTCCCAAAGTATCCTTCTTCGAACCGTCGAAGAGAGAATTAAGCAAGTAAATAGGTATTTTATGTTGGGCGTGAATTGCTCATACAATTAGGAAAGCCAGGGAGACATCGTGACGCTCAAACCTGGCTCAAGGAATAAATCACTGCTTTGCTAGCGCGTTTCCAGCATCCCGGAGCTAGCGCAGAGGATCACGGAAATCTGCTATTAGAGAACACAGACTCATCGTCGATACCTGTATTTGTGTCAATTAGACGTGCAGATCAGATTGACATGGAGACTTTGCTATTTAATGTAGAGCAAGTGTTACAAAGCAATGCTTCTTTCCTCACTTCGTCCCCCCTGTATGTTAAGTTACACCATTTTAAAGAGCCTCGCGGGAGGGGTAATCATAAATGTGATAAACTCTCTCCCGCTAGCATATATAGTCGTAACAACCAAGGAATCATTACGATTCAAAATGGCGACACACTTTGTCTTGACTTTGCATTGGTTGTTGCCAAGGCTGTGTGTGACGTTAAAAGATAGAAACGACGCATGAACGTGAACACCTTTAGACAAATAAAAAAGGGTCGTCCTAAATAAAAATATAAAGCAGAAGATTTATAACAAAATGCCCATGTGAATCTTTTGAAAGGTAGTGGAATCACTGAACTAAAACAATTTCAAACATACCTCTCCGAATACAAAATCACAGTATTCAGGGAGCGTCGGGGGAGGCAGGTCCTATATGATGGGCCTACCCCTCTCGAACATTCCTTTAAGGGCTACCTTGATTTGTATTTTCACGACGATAAGCAAAACAATTTTGATGTGATAACATTCTTGACAGCCGCATTTAAGTGCGTGCACCTTTGCCGTGAGTGTCGTGTACCGTTCAGTAATAAGAACAAGCACAAATGTGAATCCACGTGAAAAAGTGCTACGCTAAAGTGGTTTGCAGCGGAGGTCAAACAGTGGTCCTTAAAGACTGTGGGCGTTGGTCCACAAACTAGACTTGTTTTTATAACAATAAACGTCATGGTTTTTGCAGAGATCACATGTAAATCTGTGATGTCAAAAAGGCTTGTGAGGTCTGTGGGCAATTCTTCAGTTTGGAAGGAGCAGAAAATTCACATAGGTGTTATGAGACTTTATGTAGAGTTTGCGAGACCCATCGTCCTTTTGGTCATTTCTGCTATATGAAGCAAGCCCCATCCACGCCGTCACTGGAAAAGAGCAATTTCATGTTCGAATTCTATGATTTTGAATGCAGACAGGAAACACTTCTTCAAGGTGCGGTCAACACGTACTTGCATGAACCTAACCTCTGCGTCGTGCAGGCGTGTTGCAAGGCCTGCTTTCATATCGATGTAAATAAGTATAGTTGTACTGAATGTGGGGGCGATAGGACGCGCATATTCAAGTGTGATGCAACAATGGTCTAATTTTTTGGATTCGTGAGCAAAGTAAAATAACAAAATTAAAGGACTTCACCCTCCTAAGCCATAATGCAAAGAGCTATGTTGGAAATTTTATTTTAAAATACATGATGGAAGTAAAAAAATGGATTCCAGATCTCATAATGAACGGCATGAAAATCATGTCCATACGTTACTGCCCGCTCCACTTCATTGACTGGATAAATTTTCTCCCGATGTCGTTGTCCAAGATGCCAAGACATTCCGCTTGGATTTGGAACTGTATTTCTTGAAATATGTAGAGATCCTACGGAAAGCCTTCCTAAAGTTTAGAGATATGCTTATGGAAAAAGCAAAGATGACTCCTTTTATAGAGGCGTGTACGATTGCAGGAGCGGCCATTTTGGTTTACAGCTGAAGTCATCCTAAGGAGAATACCATCGGTATCATCCCTAACGGTGGCTACATTTGTGCAGACCAACAAACGCACGTCGATGTACAATAGCTCTGATGGGAGGCTAATTAACGCAGTGTCTTTATCCTTCATGCGGGCAACGGCCATGAGGAATATGTATTAGGGCAACGCGTATGCAGCATTGTTAAAGCTGGAGATACCCCCAACGTCTTCCAGTTCTTAGGCTGCAAAGGTGCACACTCTGTATTTCTGACAGGACCAACCCTATCAAAAACAGCTACCACGAGACAATGGAGACACGCTATGAAGCGACCATGACTTGGCGGGCGTACACATTCTTTCAAACTCTTCCACGAATCAGACCTTTATTGTGGAGAGAAATCAAGTACCTGGATGTGTGTTCAATGTTTCCTTACGTTTGCAATTACAAAAAATATCCCATCTGTAACCCCAAAATCCTTTTGGAACCAAATTGTTCTTCTATAGATCAAGTAAAAGGTATAGCCAAAGTTACCTTGACTCCTCTGCGGGATTTATTCATGCCCGTATTGCCTACACGGATGCAGGACAAGTTGATGCTCATCTTGTGCAGGAAATGCGGGGAGGAGTAAAACCAAGGCACATGTCAGCACAACGACAAGAAAGAGTGCTGGCTGACAGGCGTCTGGGTGATTGACGATATCCGGAAAGCTTTTGAGAATGGCTACACCGTTGAACAATACACGAAGTTTGTGAGTACAATGTATTTGTTTGCGATCGTTCGACACGTTCTGGCGGATTGTTTTACGGGTACATTGATACTTTTTTGAAAATTAAACAAGAAGCCATCTGATGGACAGAGTGATGTACCTCACAAGATGAGAAGTTGGCTTATATTCAAAATTATAAGGAAAGGTAAGGGATAAAATTCGATTTCGGTTCTTTTTGTAAGAACCCTGGTCTCCACACACTTACTAAACTCTTTTCAAATCCACTATGGGGAAAGTTTGGGCAAATACCCGATCTACCACACGTAGCAGTTGTCAACGACTATAAGGGCATCCAAAAGTACCTAACAGAATCGTACATCACCGTGGGCAGCTTCATTGCTGTAAATGATGAGGTGATGTTCCTCAATTACAAGAATGTGCGTGACGCGTTGCGCACTAACCCTAACACGAGTGTGGCATTGGTATGCTACACGACACTACTTTGGGTGGCGTATGAGATCAATTTGACCTTGAATT
The DNA here is from genome assembly GCA_902151455.1 of Timema bartmani. Taxonomy (NCBI): domain Eukaryota; kingdom Metazoa; phylum Arthropoda; class Insecta; order Phasmatodea; family Timematidae; genus Timema; species Timema bartmani. Next base: position 14,252 of record CABFWB010009064.1, read on the forward strand.
AGACTGTGAACACGTGATGTCACTTGGGGGGTCTATTGCCTATACACCGTTTATGCTAAGAAGGGAGAAACTTCTCATCCAGTGAGGTATAGGCCGTTTTCGATAAGAAGGGAGAACTAAACTTCTCAGGGAACCCCACTGGGTCAAAACACTTTTTCCAGGTGTATTAATAGAGGGAGCATTGACACAGCTCTTGAAGCCCCAAACTGGCTGTTTGGTGGGGGTGTGATGGCGTGTAAGAGACAGACAGGTTTGTGCTCGAATAAAACACGATATTACAAAACATACATTTATTATACAAACATACATAATATTTATTATACACCTTTACAGGAATGACGCATATATTCGTTCATATGTTTTTCTACAGTGTCTCTTAGATGCGTTAGTAAAATTATTTTTAGTTCACAATCCAGCGCGTAGTAGTCCAAACCGACGACCTGGCGTGTGTAGTAGGTAGCACCGATAAGATCCAGG
>CABFWB010009065.1:0-14727 GCA_902151455.1 Timema bartmani
AGTTTACTCGACGTGATGAGAGTACGTTTTATGCCAAAGACGCTGATTCTGTCCCATCGTGTTCTGTGTTTTCTTCCAAGCGGCCCGGCGAATATATAGTATCAGGACTTCACGTGATGGGGTGGTCAGAATAAAGTAGAGGGGGAAGCTTCCCTCAGATTCCAGAACATCTCGACTCGCGTCAGCCAACAGCATTCACGGAGCTTTCAGTTGGCTCATACTTGTCGTTGAACGCGGAGTTATCTCCTGTGGCTGCGGTTCGGTCACTTCTCTTGGTGTTGTTCATTCCAGTTGGGCATCTAGCTCGCATGCAGAGTTGGTGAAGTAGGATGTAAATAAACAGACATATGTTATGGGTGTAGCATTTAACACAAGATTGTCATTTATTAACTTTTAACGACTTGCTTGTACCAACAAACATTTGTATTTTATATTTGAATGGGGCTAAGCCAGATTAGCCCGTTACATTTTGATCGTTACTAAGTCAGAAATTCTTTATTCCTTCAACGTTGGGATCGCTAGGTGAGGTGCCCAGTGACTACAGCGCAATTAAGTGAGCATTTTCTAAATGACTCACTTTGAACTCGATTTTACTTGAGAGCAGATACAAAATATGAGCTCCTCGAGTCAACCAGTCGGTTATCAGCGAGAAAGCTTCAGGTAGCAATATCCCCCGTCTTTAACCTCCCCCACCCCCACCCCCATCACTAAGTACCCTAATTCCTCTATACAAATGAGTTTACTCTGGCACATTACAAAGAAAACTTAAAACACAATGGTCCTTTTTTCATTCAAGGAACTGCCGGTCGACTGCAAATATAATAATTGTTAAAGAGAGAACTGAGAAGCATTGAAGACGTTTAGAAACCCAAATTTATTTATGAAGTGTTTAGATATTCTTTAATATTGTTTTCACCAAAATGAAGGCGAAAGATCTGACCAGTTAAAAAGTTTAAATTTCAATTCTAAAGTTTTTTTTAATGTGTGATATATATTATCTTTATATAGAACCGCACAAAACAATCCCACATATTGTGACTCCATCAAAACATACTTTATTTAAGAGAGGAAAGCTAGATAGAGATTTCGAACCTTTTGATTTAATCTTAGAAATAAACATTTCCATGTAAAGCGTCATTTTTTTTTTTAAACTTTAAACTCAGAATTCAAACTTTCTAATGAGTCAGAGAAACCTTCTTACTATTTTCGCCAACATTTTGATGAAAACTATGTTTAAAAATATCAAACCACTTCTTAAAAATCCTGGATTTCTAAAAGTCTGCACGCATCTCAGTGTTTTCCCATGTAACACCCTTTAACAACTTTGAATATTCTCAACTGGGATAATTTTTAAACACATCTATAATAAATCATATTTTTTAATTGAAAATAAGAAATTGTTTTAAATCCATACATATAAGTGTTTTTAAAACATTTTTTTTTATTTTTCTATAAAATATATTGAACATAATTTTCTAAAAAGGTTATCATTCAAAGTTAGGTACCTCTGTTGATATTTATAGTATATTCTAGTGCCAGTACAGGGGCGGCTCAAGGGCCACACGAACCGGGCGGCTGCCTTGGGCGCCAGCTCGAGGGGGTATCAGACAGAGCTGACCTGACCTAACGTAGCCTGAGCGTGATATGAAAATAGTCCCCAAACCTAACAGCTCCAAACCTAACGTAAACTGGGCATGATATGAAAAGAATATCCAAACCTAACGTAATCTGGGCATGATATGAAAATAATCCCCAAACCTAACGTAATCTAGGCGTAATAGTGGAGTTGCTAAGTATAACACTTGTACACTTTTTGATACCATCATGAAATTTCACATATTAGTATAATTTTTTGGTGCAATTTTAACATAAACTGTTAAAATGACTAAACAATCATTTCAAAACAGTATTAAAATCCAATGCTTTGAAATATTTAAGTTTTCCAAATGTTAATATAATTTTACATACTAGACCCAAATCCTAAACCAAACAAAACCAACAATACCCAAAGTTTTGTCAAACCTAATTCGAATATAATACATTACATTTAAGGAATTAGGGATTACTTTTAAACAGTTTCAACTAGGTTTAAATAAGATAAGATACTCATATCAAAATAAAGTATTGAACTTGACAAGTTTTGCCGATCTTCCAAATAATTAAAAATACAAAACCATAGCTAACGTAGCCGAACTGAATCTAACAATGACTACTTACATTACTCAACCTAGACTTACCTATATAATAACTTATAATAATATGAGTAGTAAAGTGTTAGGATATAGATAAACTAAATTCATGATAGTCAGCTATGCTACTAGAGTGTACAAATAAAAAAATAGTACATTGTAAAAACGAACAAATAACAAAATCAGATATAAATTCTAAAGTTAGCAACTGGCCCACTTAATTTATTCACTATTGGAAGTTATTCTTTCCGGTTACGTTTCTGTTTAATGCCTGTAATTTTGGATATTTAAATCAAAGTTTGTGGTTAGTTATTTTCATTCTATGATATAATAAGTTATAACACTTATATAATAGAAATATAATTACATAATAATAATAATGGATTTCAAATAAGCCTTTGTGAGCAAAATATATATTATTTTAAATTTCAAAGTTTTATTTCCAATCAAGATACAACCTACGAGCTGATTAAACAATAATGAATGCATTTTTATGCGAAAACTTAACATCTCTTTTCTCATTAATAATGGTTGGGTTGTATGTAGGAATGAACAGGCTTAGGTCTACTTTCTAGTTTCTAATTATCCAGATAAATCTAAAATAAACTGTACGAAGGGCATTATAAGACAGTTGCAACATTTACTAAAACTATTTAACATTCATAAGTGAAGCTAAATGCCACGTTTGATATAAAGTATACAATTTCGATCTAAACATAAAAATATAGTTATGTTTTTTCAAATAGTGACAGTACAAAAAATGTTAATTTTTTTAAATACTAATACTATGTAATAACTATAATTATGTTCACCGCATATACTTTTTTTATTTAATTTAACAAATTTAATCTAAACTTGAGGTGGTAGAGAAGTAACTTAATGTGTTATTTTAATAAGTTTCCCAGTAAGATGGCGGTATTGTTTGGAAGACAGTAACTTTAAGAATTTATAAATTTTTGGATCTGAAAATTTCTTTATAAATTACATCAAGATTACTCAAAATAGTATCTTAACTTTTGAAAGGAAGTGGCGGTCGCCAAAGCTGAATGAGTGGTCATCCAACTATCTTTCTTACTTCTCTTACTCTCACAAAATAGTATTATAAATATGTTTAGTATATATATTCATAATGTATTTATGGCACTATTACAATTCAACCAAAATATTATTTATATAGATTGAAATTCTTAGGAATAACGTTTGAGGGGCTATTTTTATTACTTATAATAAGATTCTGGTTAGAAAAAAGGCCTTTCAGATGTCCATTCATATAAAAATCGGAGTATATATGTCCATCATATCTATTTAATTTAAGAACTCTTTCATGGGTGGGTCCAGAAGGGGGTGCGTAACCCCCTCATGAAAAAAAGTATTTATTAGAAATAATAATATCAATAATAAAATCAATTACTGTATATCTATGTAAGAAAGCAAACGCTTGTATAATTTAATGCACATGACCATTGAAGCGAAGTACTAGTTCTAATGTCACATAACATCTCACTAACCAAATTTCAATTATTTGATTTTTTTTAAATTTTTATTGTAATATTGTTAAATGATCCCCTACTTCGTTCCGTGAGAGTGCCCCATTCACCCTCACAAAAAGCCTGATCCCATGAGTGGCCACGCGTCCCCCCTCCACCCTCACAAAAAGCCTGATCCCNATGAGTGGCCACGCGTCCCCCCTCCACCCTCACAAAAAGCCTGATCCCATGAGTAGCCACGCGTCCCCCCTCCCTCCTGCCTACCCTCCCCTTCCACCCCAACAGAAATGCTGGATCCGCCCTTGAACACTTTAGAAGTGATAATTTAATTTAGAAACAAAACTGTTATTGTGTGGAAAGAGGCTTTCCCATCTCTTTAATTTGTCCCCTTTGACTCTTAATTTTGTATTGATTACACCATAGATACAGTACATTCAATAACACCACCTAAGGTATTATATTTTTTGGTAATTTGCATTATGGTCACAGGTCAGTAGATTATTAAGAGCAGAAAGTGGTGTAGGTATCAGAGTCGAGATGTTCTCCCTGACAATTTTTTCTTGTTACACCTTCAAACAGATTAATAAGATTATATATTATTTAATATTACATATGGACATATTCTAAACATGTTATGTTGATTTTAACTAATTGAATTAAGATTTTTGAAAAACATGTTTAATTGTAGTAAGGAAACAATATTACTTTTAATAATATATAAATAATATATAAATTTCAATTTTTTACCAACTTTTAATTGATTTCATTTACATTTAATTCTATTATTAAAATTAATTAAATTAAGTAAATAGATTTCTTGTATTTAAATGAGGTAGGATGAATAAATGATTATTGTAGTCTCCCCTATCCTCTCAAAATTTCTGACAAAGATTTCGAAGCGTTCAAACAGGCTTTTATTCTATCTGTCATCGCTAGGGGCAACCTTTTTGACTGCACGTATGTAGAAGCGTTTTTTTTTAGATTTGGTCTCACGATAAACATTGATAAAATCCTTACAAAATATGGATTCTGCCCACTCCCACCCCCTCTGTAAGAAAACATAAGAAAATACTGACTCCCCCACACCCCACCACAAAAATCCCTATGTAATATATTGATGACCATTAGCTTTTAAGCTCTATTGGCAAATATATTTTTTTAAATTGAGGTCATGGAAATTGGGAGTTGATTATTATGTTTCTTGACGAACAATATGTTTCTTTCGTTTATGCCTTTTGGTGAAATGTGATGCTCTTTTTTCCATCGTGTTTCTGCAAAGATGTATATTATCTAGTTTTACAAATCTTATGCTTCCATTTTTAGTCAAAGGAGAGATAAAGTCTGTGTGGTGCATCATACCATCTATTTGTTGTGTTAGGCCTAGTTACTAGCCTTAATAATATGGAAACTAGTTAATACTATACAACTTAGACTATTTTGTAGTTTCATATTTATTATAACATTATTTCTCACTTAGTGGATACCAAAACTGATATCATAGAAAAATTATATATTGAAAACATTTATCGACAGTTAATTTTGGCCAAATAGTCCCTTTCAATTGCTATTTAAAAATACTATATCTAAATATCAGAAGTATAAAGCACAAATTTGAGGATTTATTATTTTTTCTTAATTATACTAAATATTGATTTAGTAATATTAACATGAGTGTGGATATACAGCAATGAGACATTATCGCTTAAAATTCCAAGCTACAGGGCCGATTTTGACTGTAGAGACAATATACAAGGTGGGGGAATTTGTGGTTTGATAAAAGAGCTTAGTGGTTGGAAACCTGGAAACTTGACTTTTTAGTAAAGGTTCATTTTTGGCCCTAGACCAGAGATAGAACCGAATTTTGTGAAATTCAACTTGTAAGGGATGAAAAGGGGGAGTCTAAAGTTTTCAAAATTCATTGACCATCCATCTTTTAACTAGTGGACATAGAGCCTTGAAATTTAAAATTAATGTTTCTTAATAGAATTGGGTGAGAATATTTTCTACGGTTTTTCAAATTGCATCACCTAAAGGGGTGTAAAGGGGCAAAAAAGAGTTGGAAAAATCTATGTCCTCCATTCAAGATGAACTTTGATATCTGGGGGGCTTATCGGGTCGCATTATAGTAATATGAAATTAATTTATATATGACATCCACACGATGAGTCCCGAGGTGCATTGGAAAAAAGCGGGTGGGGTATTGAAGACTTCCAAAACTAATATAAATAACTACTTTTCAGGGTGGCAGAAGATTGAAATTTTGCAGACAATTAATGGGACCACTCCAAATAATTATAAAAGTATGAACATTTTCTTAAATAAGTGGGACCCTGGGAAATAGTGTAAGGGTTATAAACAGACTAAAAACCTTTAGTGTGTGCTAGAAAATTTAAATTTGACAGTCGGTTAGGAGGAAAATTCTAAATAACCAAATAAGTCTTAAAAATTGAAATTACTAAATGATAGTTAGAAAAATAAGCTTTAAAATTTCCAAACCTAATAGAAACAACTAATCCCCATTGTGGTAGAAGATTGAAATTTGGAAGTAAAGTAAAGGGACCATGCCAAATAACCATAAGTCTATAATGTTTTAATTTTAAATGGAACCCTGGGAAATGGGTGGAGGGGAGGTGGGGTTTATAAAAATAAAAATAACTTTTAGCTTGATAGAATATTTAAATTAGGCAAGTAGGTAGAAGAACCTTTCAAAATAATCAAATAAATATTAATACTTGAAATTTCTAAGTGGGAGTTGAAGAAATGGTGGGGGAAGGGGGTATGCTCAACATTTCCAAAACTAATACATTCAACTACTTCTCTGTGTGGTAGAGAACTTAAATTCATAGGAATAGGGACCACTCTAAATAAACATACAAATCTGAAAATTTTAAAATTAAAGCTTGGGACAGGTAGAAATAAAACTCAAGATAACCAACTGAATATTAGAATTTAAAATTTCTCAGAGTGGGTTTAAAAAAGTGGGTTGGGTGGTTCAAAACTTACAAACATACTAAAAACAACTTCTTCTCAGTGTAGTATTAAACTAAAATTCTGCATATAGTCAAAGATTCCACTACAAATAACTATAAAAATCCGAAAATTTAAAAGTTTAAAATGGGAGTCTAGGAAATAAAGGGGAGTTTTTAAAAAAATTAGTAGAAAATCTTAATCTAGCAGGTTGGTAGAAGTACAGCTTCAGATAACCAAATCAGTCTTAAATTTGAGATTTTGAAGTGGGAGTTAGATTAAATGGGAAGGGGGAGGCTAAAATTTTCAAAATCAGTGGATAAACTACTTTTCTCTGTGGTATAAAACTGAAATTCGTCAAATCAACTACAAAATATGGACTTTTAAATTTCAAAATGAGACTATAGGAAATTGGAAGGGGATCAGGGGGAGGGGGGATAGGGTGTAGGCCTACAAGTAGGAGGTAGAAAATTTAAATTTGTCAGGAATATAGAGCGATAACTTCAAATAACCACAAATACATTTTAAATATTAGTTATTTATAAGGAGGCTGGTGATATAGGGGGTCTCTAATTTCTAAAACTAAAAGACTACTCTACTTCTCAAATTTTTAGACGATTGACTTTAGTCAGGTTGGTATGAGGACCAACTCCTGAATTCTTAAATTTCAAAATTATTATTATTATTATTATCACCGCGTCTTACTACCCGTTCGGGTTATACGCAAAATTTCAAAATGAAGTAGCATAAAATAGGGAGGGATGATCCCCTCATAAGTTTCCTAAGCTATATAAATACAATTTTTGTAGTGGTAGAAACATGAAATGGAAACGCTTAAAATGTACATAACAATTAAAATAAACCACTTCCCAGATAGCCGAATGATGTCTAAACAAATGGAATTTCAAAATTAAAGCCCAGGAAATGGAAACGCTTAAAATGTACATAACAATTAAAATAAACCAATATTCAGGTGACATAACTTCCTTACCATGATTATCTTTGGAAAATCATAAGCCTCTGCGAACCTTAGAAATTTTGAATCTAAATTCGAATCTTGCTAGAATTCGGATTCGATTCGAGCTTTCGAGTCTTATTATTAGAGAGACTTGTGGTGGATTTGAAATTTTGAATCTAAGTAAATTTCAGATTCGAATTTGATGGGCCTAGTTCGAAATACAAATCTTTTCATACTTAAAAATAATTTCAACTTTTATGGTCTTATACAGCAAACCATTATAAAAAAAATGATAATTTATTTCGTTTATAACCTTTCATAATATAGTCATGAGGCTTTGTTTACTTGTCTAACTTAAGATTAAGTTTAAAATATGTTCAGACTCCTAAGGATATGTTATTTGATGTAGATTTGAAACATTTTCAAAATAAAATTATTCAGTTCGGATTCGATTAAAAATTTTATTTTTGGTATGATATTCAATTTGGATTTGATAAAAAAAAAATCTGAGCATGATATTCGATTCAGAATCGATTCGAGCTGGTTTGCAAAGATTCGGATTTGACTCGAAATGGAAAATCATCGATTCACACAGGCTTAGAATCATGATGCTTCATATTTAATATGTTTCTGTAACATAGTCCATTATTTAATTTATGTTCTATGGTGAAATGTGATGCTCTCTTTTCAAACATGTTTATATGATCGTGATTAGGTAAAATTTGCTTTGGCAATGGAGTGCGACGGCCGCCCTGTGATTGCGTTTGTTTGTGCACTCAGTTTATAAACTAGGTAATATTTTCGTTCTAAGAATTTTATTTCTTATTTATTAATTGCATAACTGGTTTGTGATTGCCATGGTTAGCTCAGGATCGTACAAGATGGAACTATCAAAATTATAACAGTTGATTGTTCACCAATAAAGCAAGAATGCTATAGCTAAATACTTCAAAGCTTGATCTAGTACATTATGAAATCAAAGTGACCAGAATATTATGAAATTTATAAAGATCTAAATTTGTTTGACATACATTTTAATCAAATTTCTATTAAATTTTATTTCTGTATTATTATTGTATTGGTGTTTTGTTGATAGCAATCATAATTTTAGTTTCAAGCCTGTCTAAACTACATAAACAGAACTTTTTTCTTTACATTTTAGCTGATAATTTTTATACAAAACACTTAATAACCATAGCCTGTGATTAAAACCATATTTGGGAATAGTTAAGAGTATTTTTTCATATACTTTGTATTGTCAACAATTCTACTCACTTTACTAAACTCTATTTTACTGTGATAAAAATATTTATTTTTTAAGAAAATCTGCTATTATATTATAGTAAAATAATCTTATACTGAAAGAGTTTTCAGTGTAATTTAAAACTATATATTTATTTCTATTCCCCTTTACAAAAATGAATAGATAATTAATTTTCCATACATATACAAGAAAATGTTGGAAGGGTGTAACTGGACAAAACATATGATTTTTTGTTTTGCAATCCTAAAAGCGCGTTTAGGGAAATAAGCTTAATTTTCAGACTTGATTTTACTATGAACTGATCTAAAACAGATTTGTTAACTCTCATTACACATCAATATAAAATAATACTGAATATAATCATTCCAGTGTTTGAAATAAGAAGGTATTACCGATACCAAATATCTACTCAGGAAACTCTTATTATTGTATTTTCTATGCACTTAACTGTTTTTTTTAGTTTATAAAGTAGCATATCACTTGTATATTTTGTTTGTATTAATTTGACAACAAAATATAAAAAATAAATGCAACCTTTACAACATAAGTATTTAATTTTAATTATATTTTGTGCACCGTGTCTTACTTCCAACTATATCTATCTGCGTATTTACTCCAATGGATTAGGAATGAGGAAAGTACAATTTTTGGAATATGTACCCATATTTGCTTTGAAGCATATTAGGACAAAAACACTCGGTACACCTGATTGGGATTCAAACACTGATATCCCAGTTGTTTGCAGTCAAGTCCAATGGAAAAGTTAATCCTTCAGAATTGTGACCACAGAAGCTTGTCACGAAATATTCTAATAATTAATTTACAAATGCATTTCCAAGACTGCGTGTTGTTAAAGTTTAAACACTGTAGAAGCACTGGCATTATATATTTGGGTCCAACCATCTCCATTGTTTGAAAAGTTTTGCTCAATGAAGGGGGGTGAGGCGGGGTAAGGGATTACCTCTACCTGAACTCTTGTACTCGGAAGACTGCAACTCTTAGCTCTCAGCTTTTCTTTCTCATGAGGAACATTTTGAAAGTGAGTTGTTTCAAAGAATTCTCCCTTGGAAACACTTATCACTGGATATTTTAAGTTCTACCTGAGTCGAGGGGTGCCCAAGTGTCACCAGCTCTTCACTAAGATACCACAAATGATGATACATTGATGCGTTACTATTTTAGAGAGTACTTCTGAAGTTTCCTTATAGGTTTTCAAAGTCTTGGTAAAGCGTAAATCATTATCTGGAGCGTGACATAAAATTGGACAACTTATCCAGTATCTCACTAAAGCAACAAATAGGCTAAATTAGAGTGAAGTCTTCTTCTCTTGTGCCGTTAGTTTGAATTGTTTTTGTAAGAGATTAATTTTGAAGACATATATTAGTTTCGCCATCCAACGGGTGTGGTGAAATGTACCGGGAGCTCTGAACTTACACCACCTTGAAGAACTCTTCCTAGGAAAAGGAGTGTTGATTCCAAGAGTTCTTCATAGTCTTCTCGTTGTATATTGCACGAATCACCTTCCAATATGATCAATATGAAGGTGATTGATTTGTTCTTTAAAGTTAGAAGTTGGTAATCTAATCTACCATCTGCACGAACTTCATACTTGTCTTGTTGTATATATGACCAATATTCTCGAAACCTTTGAATATATCACTACAAACAACTTCAAATACATTATGCTTACAGAAAAGCCACTATAACCTTTTGTTTAGTTTTCTTTCCAAAAGAACACAAGTTCCGTTTATATGTACTATATTGGCAGCAATATTATCAAAAGACATTCCAGTTATTTGGTCTTCAAGGTTCCACTCTACATTTGTGTTCTTGACTTCAGCCACATTTTCAACTTTGAGAATGCCGAAAAGCTTTTCTAAATTGGCTCCAGTGACTAAAACTTCAACTCTCTCTTCTTTTTTTTTCCCCCATTGAAATGAACGACTAATGAACCTTCAAATGAAATAATTCTTTGACAGCAAGTGCTTGGTTGGATCGATGTTTTCTTCTTGCCCTCTGGATGCTGCTTGCAGATAAGGGCAAACTAGATCTCTCTTTGCTTCCATACGTTTCCGCCACTACATTAAGAATATAGGCTGCTTTTCGATCACTAACATTTGTTCTATCCAAAGCTGCTGAAATACATGAAGAAACAGCAATGGTGGCAGTAATTGTATTATTTGCTAGTTCTTTTTATGTTGATGGAATGTGTGGTTGAAAACTGTCACTATTCGAATCTGATTCTTCAGATGATGGACTTGAAATAGTTGCAACTTCTGTTGCTTTATGTTTTCTTGCATTTTCTTTCTCAATTCTTAATGCACATTGTTGTTCCATTGTTTGCTTATTTTCCTCTTTCTTGGCTAATTGTTTGTTCATCATCCATAGCAAATTTTCTTTTGGAACATTGATCCACAATACATTTTTTATTTACTTCGATTTAAATCAAGTTCTTACCATCATTGTTAGAAATGTCAATAAGCTGTTTGATTTCTTCTACAAATGTTTTTTCTCTAGTAACCTGTGCGAAACTTCCACGTATCTATTTTCTCCACATATTTCTGTATTTTTTTTAGTAATACATTGAACTTAGGAATAATGCTTCAATGTTTTTATACAGGAACTCTGGCTTTACTCCATATCTCACAAATCTTAGCAACCACTAATTTAACAGCATCTTTTTGAGACAGATTGTTCTTTTTGTGATAGTGAAAATACACACACAAAACCTCAATACTGGTTGGTAGCACACAAGCTCCGAAATTTTCAATCACTTCTCCAATCAAGGGAATCACTGATTTCTGATGTGTTGCAGCCGTCTGTAACAAACACAACATTATTATATTACAAGGTATAAATAAATAAAGCAAACAATGTATTGAATTTTATATTATCTAAAGGTGAAAAATATAATATAGGTCAGGTCATCTCTTGCACTGAAAAGAAGGTACACCAATTAGTCACATATAACCATGCTTGAGGCAGTTCTGAAAAGCATTCAATTAAGTTCATATTTCTCAGGGATGGTTTTCATATCAAAAGGGGGAAAAAAAAAGTGTGCACACTTTGCATGCACTACATTTATATATATATAGAGAGAGAGAGAGTGAGAGAGAAAGAGAAAGAAAGAAAGAGCAGGTGAGCGAGCTGTAAGATATATTTTTTTTATTTAAGGGGCACTGCAAACATTATGATCCATTATAATCTCAAAGTAAAAAATTCTCATGATTACAATATATATTTATATAAGAATGTCTGTCTACTGTGATTTCACAAAAAGTTTAACTTTGTCATTCAATTATATTAATAATCAAGTGTGATGATCAAATAAAAGTTAAAATAAAATGTTTGCAGTAATATCACATTTAACTTTTCATTGAAAATTTTGTCCAGTGATGATAAAGTGAGAAGCAATAGGATTTTGGAGGATTATGCTTGTCTTAAGGGACGGGCTATCTGCTAAATGTCTGGAAAAAGACAAGAAATATTTCATTTTGTTACCAGTGAAAAAAATACATACTTCTCTCTTCAAATGATCTCAGTTCAAAATTGACCAGTGTGTACAAGCAGTTTATACCTAGGTACGTTGGGAAATATAGTCAAGATTCCTTGACGAAGGGCCCCATAAACAGATTGCCTAAAAATGATAAATTGCTTTCAAAGAGCTGAAAAAGTCTCGCCACATAATCATCAGAAAATACGATTCTCAGAGAGGGCTCATACCCAGAGGTGTAGTGGAGCGGGAACGCCGTTCCGGCACTGCTAAATTTACGACTACACCACTGCTATACCCTATAGAATAGTTGATCGAGTCAAGTATGAGCTCCACACTCAAAGTAAAACAATGGAAGGAGTATCCACCAAGCTAAACTACAAATGGTCAAAACTTCCTGTGGTAAGTAAATTTTGACTCCTGGTACTGACCTACTAGTCAACTCACAGACAAAGCTACCGATTCGCCGAACCCTTGTCTCTCAGTTAGAGCCATGTCTCTAACATATAGGTCCCTCGAAAAAATATTCCAACAGGAGAAGAGTTTGGTGCTGCCTTGTTCAGATTCTCAGTCGTTGTTTGAATTCTCTTTGCATGCCTCTTTAATCTATTGGACTAAAGTCAGCAACGACTGGTGGTAAAAATAGGATACAAGTTTTTTTTGTTTTGTTTTTTGTGGTGGTGAAAATTATTTGATGATCTGGAAATAAGTGTTGTTTAACCTGTTTTTCTGAGTTATTTTTTCCAGTGGACATGACCATCTGCTTTAGGAGAAAAGTGGGTTGGTACATTAATCTTTAATGCATTTCCGGCTAACTATGTTATTTTTGGTTTAATCAGGGGCCTCATACGAAAATAATTACAGTTCTGTTACTTATTATTATAAACCAAAATGAGGAAACTTCATTTTTTTTTTTTATTCTTCGTGATAAAGATCCATGGTGGAGTGACGAGAGTTGAAAAAATTGTGTATGCAAAAACAGTAAGCCCACAACTGCCTCTTGTAAAGAAACCTCTATAAGTGAATAATTACAGGAAGTGGCAAATTTTGCGTATAGTAAAATGTAAGACCTACAATATGTTCATGTTCCTTGGACTTCTTAATTACTTTATTATGCTAGTAAAACTTTGTACTTCTACGTTTGTGGATTTCAATTTTTGTCTGTGTCCCTCATTTTACAATATCACAAATGTAAAGACTTTTATTTTTGCAATTAGTTCCTTACACTTTCCACATAATATATCCATTTGGGGATGTCCAAAGTGGTAGGTAGTTGAAGTGTTCAACAAAACATCCATTGTAAGCATACCTTTACTTCAGAATGTGGATACTTTTAATGAAGAATTGATTCATATGCTTAAATCAGCATTCAAACAACCTATTGTATTTTTCCACCATATTGTGTTCCCTTCAAAGGGAATGGCTGAATGTGGTCATTTCTTAGATTTGTCACTGAGGTGAGAATTTGCTTCTTTTTGGTATTTATCCCTCACACACGTGTATTTGAGTTTTTCCTTTGAGTAGTAACTTGGATTTACTCACTGACATTTGGCTTCTATTGCTTTTACCTCAAATTTATTTCCACTTAAATAAATATATAATACTCTATTATTGCCAATTTTATTTCTCTCTATTTAATAATAAACTATAAGTGTATAAACCGAATGGCTAAAAAATAATAATAAACTATAATGGCATACACTAATATTCTACCCTTAGCAACAAAATAGCAATAAACACCAAACACCAGAATAAGTGATTATGACTAATGTTAACACATACAAATATATACACACCTAATCATGCCGTTTCCTTACGGGGTAGGCAATAAGTTGTGCATATAGTTCAAAAAACAGCAACTCCGTTCTTAATCCATCCTCACTAACTTTCTCCACACTTCCCCTTCCTTGAATACTCCCTTTGCTTCAACAACATCCATACACCAAGTCATGCGTGCTCTTTTATTCTTTAAACTCATAATGTTTCTCTTTTTAACACATTCGTCTACCTAATTAGCTACGTCTTACATGGCCTACCCCTTCCTTTGTTAACACATTTATCTTGATAAAATAGTATTGCCAAAATTGAACTCCTTCCACAAAATAACTTTACAGTTTGTAACGCTGAAAGTTGAATAAATTAAGTCAACATATGACATCAGCACTAGCTAAACAAGCTACTGGACAAAGTTGGGGGGAAAGGAACTGAATTGATGATTTAGTGCATTTCTATGCCTGTGCCATTGCCATTGGTACATAACACAATAACAGTTGCTACCGTTGCTACCATAAGGAATAGCAAGGTCGCAGAATGGGGGTGGGAAGGTCGGGGTCCGGAACCCCTGAAATTTAATGTAGCCTACCTTCCTA
>CABFWB010009066.1:0-14725 GCA_902151455.1 Timema bartmani
CATACATACATACATACATACATACATACATACATACATACATACATACATACATAATCACTCCATTCCCTTACGGGGTAGGCAAGAAACTGTGCATATAGTTCAGAAAACAACTATGTACTTAATCCATCTTACTATCTTTCCCCAGAAATCCCTATCTTTTCATACTCCCTTCACTTCAACAATATCCATACTCCTAGTCATACATTAAGTGTTTTAATAAAAGAATATGTTATTAACAATATATAAATTTTAAACAAGAACATTAAAATATTTTTAAGAAATTTCAAATTTTCAATTTCAATTTTATTTTTATTTTCAATTTTCAATTTTCTGCTGGTGGTTTTTTGACACTAGAATTTATAATTTTGATTTTATTTAATATTTTGTATATATTTATTAATTGTTTTAACTATAAATTTTATTCTATAATGGTTTTTATGATTTAGAGTTTTGTGAAGGTTCATTAGGGTTGTCAATCTTGGTTTCTATAATTTGTACTCACGGTAATGATTATTTTCAATCATTCAGTATGCTACAATGTTAAAATTTGTTCCATTTATTTTGTTTTTAATTCCTATTTGTAAACCACTCTCAAATTATTTTTAACTTCCAAAAATAAAAACATTATCATGAAAAACAATTCTCAGATAAACATTTTGAGTTAAATCTTCAAAGACATTTTTAAAAGTTTTCAAATTTTCTAAAATTTCTTTAAACTTTATTCAAATTTATTTATTTTAGATATATACACACAATAGCTGAGGTGTACGAAGCATCGAATCGACTTGGCTTCAAAACAAATATCAGCTTTCACTTTGCTTTAAAAAAATTCCTGCTTCAACAATTCGTCAATAAAAATATTGTGGGATAAAATTCTCAATCTAAGGTCAGTTATTGCCTTTCTTAACTGTTTTATGTATTACAAATTAATATTCAGGTTAATAATATGAAGTAATTGAATTGTAAGTTGTGATAATAATTTGGTTTATCAGAAAAAAACTAAATATTATGAACTATTGTGCAATAAAACATTTCTCGCATAGTTCTAGTACATAGAGTTAAATAAAAAAGGTAAATATAATATTTTTTCAAGAAAAAACCACTAACAGAAAATAGTCAAACTTCGACTCTGCTTCGAGAATATCTCATATTATTCTGCCTCGAGAATATCTCATATTATTCTGCTTCAAGAATATCTCATATTATTCTGCTTCAAGAATATCTCATATTATTCTGCTTCAAGAAATATCTCACACTATTCGATTTGAGCTCGCTTCGAATTAAAAAAGTGGACTTTGCACAGCCCTACACGTTATTATTTACTGTGTAAAATAGACCCGAATACTAATTTCAAAACAAATCAGTTAAGCTATTTTCGAAATAGTTGTAATTCAAAAATTCGCTCATAATGTGTTAAGGACGAGGAAGGTTGATGTTAGAGAAAATGTATCCACATTCACGTTTAGATAAAAGGGGAAACCACAAAAAAAATAAGCCCAAATACCACTAGATTAGATGAGCCTGACATTTGGTGAGCTATGTGCCAGCAGGTGGTACCAGATCTAGCTCCACACATGAGCTATATGCCAGTATGTGGTACAAGATCTAGCTCCACACATGTGCTATATGCCAGCAGGTGGTACAATCTCTATCTCCACACATGTGCTATATGCCAGCAGGTGGTACAATCTCTAGCTCCACACATGTGCTATATGCCAGCAGGTGGTACAATCTCTAGCTCCACACATGTGCTATATGCCAGCAGGTGGGTGTGGCAAGGTCTGATAGTCTAGTCCTGTTCTCGGTGGAGCAGATCATAAACAACGCCATCATTTAAATGTCAGTTTAAGACGCTCGTGATATCTCTGACATATTCAATTACCAGGGTAATAAGAGGGATTGCAATACGTTCGAAGATCGGGACTGGAAAGGTTAAACAACTAGTTACAGATCTCTCAAAGCGGTAACAACAAAAACACAATGCTCTAACAGTCAGTCACTGTTCAGTGAGTGTAACAAGGCCGTACCTATAAGGGGGAGGACGGTGTCAAAGTTACACACTCCGGAAATATTAGTAATGTACGTTTCAATTTTTTTTATAAAGATGTATATTCACACCTTTATATTCTTATAACCAGTCGCCAAAGGTTTTTAAATAAATTTTAATGTTTATAGCTTGAGGAAGGTTCAAGTTCGAAATAAAAAGTATTTATTTTGTAAACACAAGTGAACGAATAATAAGGGTCTTATGACGCTATCAACCACTATCATTTCGTTCGACTTACCAACTTTATATATGAAATAATAATAATATTGTGTGCCTGCGCTACATAAATCTGTAGCTCAGTAGTGTAAAGATTATCCAAAATTAATGTGCCGTTGTCCAGGGCACGCCCCAATGTACTAATAGTACATCCTTTCCTTGGAGACTCATTCCATGTCCCGATGAGATGAGGTGACGGTGATAGTGAGTATGAGGGTGATAGTGAGTATGAGGGTGTGGAACCAGTGGAAACACTTAAACCTAACTTAGGCCTAATTAACCAAACTCTCGTGACCGTTGGGGTAACTCCCCTTTCGGGAATAATACCCAAGATATTACCAGCTGGGAATCTAACCCGGGACCCCTCGACTCGTTGTCAGGTGCACTGACCACTACACAATGGGGCCAGTTTGATTATGAAGTGAAAGCCACATTTTAAAAGCTCTAGTTAGTAAAACATTTTTAAACTAACTTAATTACAAAAATAGAAACACCCAAACGCTTGTTCATCTTCTCGTATTTCAATTATGTAAAGACGCCTTTTAAAAAATACTATTTATTTATGAAAGTTTTTACTCCCCAAAAGTGATAACTATTAAATATATATTCTTGCAGAACATATGGTTTGGCGTATGGATATATAGAAGCAGACCTAGTTGTCATTTAAGGATATTCGTAAAGAAAGGAAGTGTATTTGTGTAATCCTGAACACCCAGTCTAATAGCTTATTGGAGTCTTATCAAGCTAATAGCACCTACAGAAACAAATAGCCTATTTGAAAAGAAACTTTAAATTAATTCAAGTGGAATTGTTTTCTCTTAATTCCTTGCTAGCTCCTGCCCGGTGGGTTGTGAGTTTAATCCCCGCACACACGTCTGGGTACGACCCCGGTCTACTGCATGTGTTATTATTATAGTATTATACTTAAGGCACGTTATGAAACGTCACTCATACAGTAGACTGGATTACCTTTTCATGGAAGGTCAAGGCTCTAATCTCGTGTTGGTGCATTGTGGGTATTTATTCCCATATCCTCTCCACAATGAAACGGGTACAGTTCTAATAAAAACAGTATTTTGGATGTTTTTTTACGGATTAGGGAAAATTGCGCCCGGGAAAACTGCGCCTTCCCAAAAAAAATGGGGAAACTGCGCCCCACACACTGTTTTAAACACTTACAAAACAAGTACGCCCAAGGACCTAACAAAGTGTTTGAAGAGTTTAGCCTGGATTCAAAAAATGGAGTAAAAGGTCGTCAATAATTAGTTTGGTAGCTTCAATTTATACGCTCACATCAAATGCTTACAGATACACACTAATCTTTATTTCATTGAGAAACCTAACCTAACCTAACCTAACCTAACCTAACCTAACCTAAACAACAGGCAAAGGGACAGGTGCGATGAACCGATGTACTTTGACCTCCTCAAGACCTCATGATGTGTGATGAGTCGATTTTAACAACCCACCCTCCGAAACAAAAGGTTGCAATGAACCTATCTACGCCGGTGAAAATGGTAAGGTGAGGAAAGTGAGAAAAGTTCGCCCACACGACCTTGTCTGTCTCACCTAAATAGTCTTAACAAGGTCGTGTGGGCGCACTTTTCCCACCTATTAGTGTGATAATTCATGGGAGGGCGCAGTTTTCTTTTTTTTTTCTGGGAAGGCTCGGGTTGCAATTTTCCCGACACCGGTTTTTTACAGCATGATTTTTATTTAGGACCAATAAAATAAAATATTGCTCCACTAGATTCGTTTAATTTAATATTCTACAGTTGGTAATATCAACAGTTCTTGGATATTTGTCATGAGCATGATGGTCTTTAAACAGGACTTTTTTCTATATTTACTCGTATTTAAAAAGTTTCTCTTCAAAGTCCGCAATGCTCAAGACAGATATTCAAGAAATGTTGATATTACCAAGTGTAGACAATTAAACCAAACATATCTAATATATATATAAACGTCCGAAACCTTAGTTCAGTTGGTAGCGTGTCTGCCTACTGAGCTAAGGCTCCCGGTTTCGATTCCCGGCATGGCCGAGAATTTATAATTGATGAGAACATAGGTTTACCCTTTCTCATTAATAAATTAACGTGCGGGGATTGGATGTTGTGCCTTCCCTAGTCTTAATTTAGATAATAAGGCATATGAAGCTACGACAGGCCTAGAAAGCCGGTAGTGGAAAATATGTGACCAGAATAAAAAAACTGAGCCTGGCCACAGGTTAGAAACAGTAATGAATGTGTATGTATAAATCTCTGCGGCTTACTGACTATTCGGGTCGAGCGCGTATAAAATAGTAATTGTTCTAACAGTGTAGGGATGAGGAAGGAAGCATTTTAAAGGAAGTTTACACGCGAAGTATACCTGACAAATTTTCAAACCCCAATATTCCCGTCATCAGCATTTACTTATTTTGTCCAAAGAAAAAAAAAAGTGTTAAAAAAAATTGCAAAAATACTTGCTTTGACTCGCATTCCCACCTTAATCTGCAAGCGCGCAGATCACGGTCTATCATGGCCTATTACCGCCTATTATATGACCTGTTAGCTCAGGTGAGAACAAGGAAAGGAATTGAACAAGTTTTTTTTTTTAAATAAATATGCTTTTAGGACGTGCATCGATACAAAGCATATTTAGAAGGAGCGCCATAAATTATCAAACAAGTGTAGGCCCTTTTAGAGTTAGCTTGGTTGGTGTCTATTTATTTTTACAAGGACGTTTCAAGTCCTCAAAACATCAAGTCGATAAATATAAATTTACAACTGAGCACCTTCCAAGACTGGAATTGATGAATAGTTTTCACTGGCGTTTACTTTAGTGTTTTAAATAGGCCCTATATGTTTATAGATGCCACCTGGACACGGGGATCGAATCCGAGACCTTTTGGATAAAGTCGGGGATCACGTCGTGAGAAAAGGACAGTGTTTTTGCCGTTTCTGTATCAAAACTTTTTTTGATCAAAAATCAAATATTGCCCCAGTAGAAACCTAAAGTTTTTTTTTCCCCCCATGGTGACCTCAACAGTTGTTGAATATTTGTCGAGGGTGTCCTGGAATTTAATGACAATTTTTCCTTCTCGTCTTTTAAAAAATTTCTCGTCTAATGCCACTATGATAATAATACTAATACTTATCACCGCGTCTTACTAACCGTTCGGGTTGTACGCTTAAGCACTAATTACGCTAATGGGTTAGGAATTGGGAAGGTTGAATATAGTGGGAAGTGAACCCGCATTTGCGTGGAGGGCGAGTGGAAAACCATTTGGGGAAAACCACCCCCAGTTCACCCAAGCGAGATTCGAACCTTAATCTCCCCGTCCTCGGCAGTCTAGCTCAACACGAAACTAGCACGTTAGCTAACTACACCACCGAGGTGGGTAAATGATGCCGCTATGTTCATGTCACTTACTAAACAACTGTTGATATCACCACGTGAAGAAAATTAAGCTTTAGGTTTCTACCGGAACAAAATTTCATATATTTTGGTCAAAAAGAGTTTTGCTATAAAAGCTGCAAAAACACTGCCATTAAATCACGTCCTCTTCACTAACACCTTAACGCCTCAACATTGTACCACTGAGATACCGAGGTTTGACGTGTTATCATGGTCATACATCACTCATATCTTCAGACAGTTTATTTTTGTATTATTTAGTTACTGGACGTGATTTTACTTAGGGTCTACGTTTGGGAAACAAATTTAATTTAGAGTCACAGACAGATACCTTCCAATCAAATACAATATTTGTATTGTATTCAAAATAAAGAGTTTTCCTGATTCTGGTTGGCTAAAATGTGCTCATTACCAGACTGTTAGTCACTATATCATCGCAAGATGTGTTCACTACCAGACTGTTAGTCACTATATCATTGCAAGATGTGTTCACTACCAGACTGTTAGTCACTATATCATTGCAAAATTACACGTTATTAATAATAACATTTTGTATGATGAAACACTCCAGTAACCAGTGCCTGCCTTTACCAAACCTGTAATTTTTCAGCCGATTATAAGCAATTATATTCATAGCAGTGCAATTTCGAGAGATTAATTCGTAAGTCTAGAGAACACCAAATGTCTCAATGATTACACAACAATATATTTGGTTTTAAAGAAAGGTCATGCACGCTTTAATGACCTTGTAAAATTGTAATATATGTATCCTCCTTAACATCTTCTCAGTTTGGGGGGGAGGGGGGGGAGGGGATTATGAATATTATAATTTATTGCATCTATCCCAGCTGTCACGACAACCATAAAGATTTTCTAACAAGACATTTTATTTCGGTTTCTTTGTTCCGTAACATTATTTATTTAAATATACAGCATTATAATTATTTTTGTCTCCCTACCCAGTCGTGTTATATGCGTGTGTACTAATTACGCTAATGTGTTAGGGGTTAGGAAGGTTGAATTAAGAGGAAAGGTACCCATATTTCCGAGGAGGTAGAATGTGAAACCTGCACACGAATGAAGGTACACCTTTTCTAAATTCAATCTTCCTCGTCCCAAACTCATTACCGTGATTAGTACATAGAGTATTACACGTATACTGCATTCACGGTAGGAATTACTCTCTGAAAGGTCTTTTTTCCTAACAAAACCCTTATATATATTAGATTTCTGGTAGGGAAAAAGGCCTTTCAGAAAACAATTCCTACGCTGAACAGACTTTACCGCTACTAATATGTAGTGACCAAAATAAATGCATTATTTAAAATATTTATTTTGGATGTTGTTGAGAAGTTTGTCCTGAGACACAAATTCTCAACCAGACACAATGTTGTTGTTGTTGTTGTTGTTGTTGTTCTTGTTGTTGATGATGATGATGATGATGATGATGATGTTTGAGATGTATTTCCTTGTAAAATGGTCGCAAAACCTCCACATATCTCCCTGATCCTCTCCTAAACACAGAGGTATAGTCCATTTTAATGTTTGCCAATAAATAAACTAACAACCGGTTGTTCATCAACTCAAAAACCTTTTTATTTAAACCAAAAAAAAATCACTATTTAGTTAAATTTATCTTGTCCTATAAAAACCTATAAAAAAATTACAAATTAAACGGCGGTTTTGTATAGTACGTGACAAAAAATAGTATGGATGTATTTAGTTTAGAAAACGAATTCACTACAATTCCCAGGCTCTCATAAAAAGTAGCACTTTTTAACCATTAATTTAATGTTTCAAAATAAAGTTTTATTGCGTATATTTTATGATTAATAATAAACTTGAAAGTAAAAAATGTGAACGGTTTTTAAATGATCACGTATATAATTTTATTAAACGTAGTAGCATCGAATTTATATTAAAATATTTATGTATGGTCCAATTTTTAGGGGAAAGGCTTTCTTTATCTAACAGCTATAAAAGTTACTAGACCTACTTTCATGTATTCATACGCCAAGTCGTATGATCTGGAGCTGTCACTTTTGATAGATATTATCAATAGTTGTAAAATAACAATATAAATATAGTAAAATGTTAACAATGTGGACTGTAACAAAATATGTTTGTATTTCGGTGACCGCATGGTCTAAGGCGCTGCTCTCGCAGTAGACTAGACTGCCGAGGACAGGGCGATCGTGGTTGATTGATCGGAGTTGATTGATTAAATGGCTGTTAAAGTTGACTCTTGGGTATTTGAGAAGGGAACATCGCCCGATTAACAAACCCGGGAGATGAAAGATGATCGCCGCGGTAGGTTTTAGACTCAGGAACAGACAGCCACGCTAACCTCTCGACCTACCTCCCTCCCTCCTCCCCTTGCAGCAAGGGCCGAGAGCTTGCCCCCATGGTTTAGGCAGCGCTCTCCATCAGGTGACATAACAACCGGTTGAGACATGTCAAGCCGGAAGTGTGGTAGCCCTGACCACTTCTGTGACCTTTGAAGGAAGGAGGATTAATCCCCATATCACAGGGGGAGCCAAACCCCCCCCCTACTCTCTCACTGAGGACTATCTAAATTCTGGAAGTTCAACCCATTCCGATTAATCTGTGGGTGATTTCCTATACTCTCTCTAGGTGAGTGACAACACATGTCGTTAAAATTCATCCTCTTCAGTCTCTTCCCTTAGATTGTAGGGTTAAGTCCCTGATAGTCCCCACTGGAATTGTAGGGGGTTAAGTTATGTTACAATTCCATGCATGTGCTATAAGCACACGGCTTATGGTTCGGGCAGACTGACAAGCGTGCGAGCGTGTGAGCGTGTGAGCGCGTGACTAGCAGATAGCTCTCGATAGTTGTTGACGAGGAGGCTCCGAATCTTGGCTCAGTGAACTGAGGGGAGTTTTAACAAGTGATTTATTGTTGTGGTTTTCTCATCCTCTCTCCACGCTAATGGTGATTCTTATTTGATAATATTGAAGTATTTTAACATATCAGTTATACATATATGGTTTATGATCTTACCAATTAAATGAGGCCGTTAGTAGCAAGTGTGCTAAACCTATCGATAGTAATAAAAATGTCTAAATGAGAAGTTTTCCCAGCACTCAATGAACCAACATACAATAATATTGCCTAGCGCCTGTAAACTAGACTGTACCGGCTCGAGCGCTCGCTCCAGTCTGGCCACCTCTCATTACAACCAATGTGTTCTATTTTATATTTTAGTCGCTCGCTCACTCGCCCAGTCTGGCCGTCCCTTTACAACTGTTCTTAACCTAAGACAGCAACAGCCGATATCAAACCTAAGCAATTATAATATCTGTGTAAAGGTCAACAGACCACGTGATACTTTCTAAGTGTATTCATCCACCGTGATACTCAATAAATCTTAAACTAAAAATAATCTAGCTTTTGTAAAAGTTACAATTGGAGGGTACAAGGGAAAAGGGGAAACACTAATTTTGACTTAAAATGAGTTCGTGCTGCCATCTGTTAGACAATCATGATACCTTTCTAATTTACTTTAGATTATCATTAATAGGGGTATTTGTAATATTTAAATTAATTTAAAATTAAGTGTTTCCTGGGGTTCTTGTGGCATTTGTGATATAAAAGTGTTTCCTGGGGTTCTTGTGGGGTTTTAGATATAAAAGTGTTTCCTAGGGCTCTTGTGGGGTTTGAGATAAAAGTGTTTCCTGGGTGTAAAGTGGCATTTCCCCTATTCCCTAGTACCCTTCAATTTTAAATGCACAGTTTCATCTTCAAAATAGAATTTGTGAAGAACACCAAGATTTTTCAAAGGAACCGCACTGGTATTTTTTTCTATTTACTAAAAAACAAGTTTTAAAAAAATATGCCTTGGTACGAGATAATATAACAAGATTAGGTTAGTTTTATTTTATGTTTTAATTGAGAATCTTGTAGAACATTATAATAATATATTTAATTACATTTGAAATAAATCAATTATATATATAAACAAATTATTCTTTATTCATTCATATGCCTGTATAGGCTATGTAACTGATTAATGTAAAATTTAATTATCAATAAGTTCCTTACTAAAAAAAATTTTTTAATAGTATATTTTTAAGAAACCAGTTTAATTTCGACATTATATTTGGAAAATACCATGTTTGCTCGATTCCATTACATTTTTTTTAAAAATGGGTGCCCATATTTATTAATTATTGTGTATGTATATACCACGTCTTACCACCCGTTCGGACTGCCCGCGTATTTACACTACTAGGGTAGGAATGAGGAGATTAGAATTTAGAAGAATTGTAACAGCATTTTTTTGAACTGAGAATTTGGAAACATTTAGTTAAAAACCCTCATCTGGTCTCACATTGACTAATCAGACAAAGCGAAACTGATGCCTTTGTCCTTGTCTGAACAACTGAAGTTATCTCTCAGTAATTTCTCGTTTTGCCCCTGAATAGTTTGTTTCCCGTGCATGCGCTCATAGCATTTCAGACCACACTATATTTTATTAGAACTGAGTGTACTTGCAATAAATACCTTAACTTTGCCGATGAAACGTTTAGGAAGAAGAAATGAGCTATGAGCCAATTATACGCGAAAGAATTATTATGACAGAAAATACAACCGTTTATTTTTAACTATTATTTTTATTATTTAATAAAAAATAAATCTTATTTAATTAATTGGGAAGGAACAAGTTTGTGTTGATTGATTTATTTATGCGGTTTAATTGGAATATCGTGTTTTATTTTAATTAACAAAACGTATGTGCCCGGCTCGAAAAGAATTTATGTCAGGCATTTTTGCCAGAGTTTATTTTTATTTTTTAAATAAGAGAAAAGCTACAAAATTGCGTACTTTCCTTCTAAGAGATAATTATAGTAAAATAACATAAAGAGTAATAATTATATCAACCGATTGTTTTTATAATGAAACGACTAGACGGACTGGTCAAGAACGCTGAGACGTTGAGTGTGGGGGGAAGTTAATGCGAGTATTTAAATATTTGTGCAGTCTTTATAACAAAAAACTGTTCTGGCCAAAATAAATCAAATATTTGTCTAGTAGAATGGTGATGTATATGGTGATATCAACAGTTGTTGAATATCCGTCAACAGCAGAGCCAGCCAGGACTTTGATGACCTAAATATTGTAATAATTAATTTAAAATTTTAAAAACTATCCTAAAATATGAACAAAAAAAGTAATAAATGTACACGCCTAAATCAAGCACGCACTTTACAAATCGTAGGTAAAAAATATATATGCAATCGTAAGCCTTACCAAATAAACTCTCGCATTCTTTTTTATTCTATTATTATTATTATTACCGCGTCTTTCACAATTACTCTGATGGAGTAGGGATGATAAAGGAAGTATTTTAGAGGTGATCTACCGGAATTTGCGTGAAAGGAGAGTGGGAAACCATTAAGGGGGAGCCACCCTCAGTAGAGCCAATCAGTATTCGAGCCTCGATCTTGACCAGCGTCAGCAGGCCAGTCTAACATGAGAGTGACGCCTTAGACCATTCGGCCACTGAAGAGGGTCCCCTGGAATTTGATGACCCCACCTCCCCCCCAGAGGAGACTATATGTAAGTATATAAACTTGTATTGGCTAAAGGTATAGTAAAGTTTTATAGCGGACCTCCCCTAGAAAGATTAGCTTTCTAAACTGTTGTTCGTCTTGTTTTGACCGCGACAGGCGTGGCCCGTGGACCGTTGTTTCACACCCCTTGTGGACGGAGTGTGCGCGGGAGAATACCTCGCCGACATCTGAAAGCGGTGACAAATAGCTAGGAAACTGCATTCGGTCAACCTCGTTGATCCCACTGGCGCTAATTATTATACAACCAGTGAAATACTTACTAGATGTTAAGTAACTACTTCCCAATTCTTCCATAAACAACCCGTCCCAATGGTCGCGTGGTTAGGGACACCAACTATACCATGATTATGGTTAGGAAGCCTGTCCTGGAAGGCTTTATTTTGTACCAAAATCCTACTGTATGGTAGTGTTTTAATTAGATAAAAGAACGTACAAAACTGACGGTTGAGGTGATCATTACCTGCTTCAGTGGCCGCATCGTCTTATGCGTCACTCTCGTGTTATACAGGAAGATCGTGGGGCTCAAATTCCGGTTGGGTGTACTGAGGTGTGTTTTTTTTTCAAAATGATTTCCACTCTTACGCCACACAAATACAGGTACATTTAATCTATTCTCAGTCTTACTCATCCCTAACTAACTAACGCAATTAATACATATGGTTACACCCCCGAACGGGTAGTAAGATGCGGTGAAATACCGGGAAAAGATTGAATGCTTTAAGGTCGGGTTGTAGGGGACGCGAGAAAAGGCCAGCGTTTTCGAAGTTGTTATAGGAAAACATTTTTTGGTCAAAATAAATCAAATAATTCTCCAGTAGAAACATAGAGTTTAATTTTCTCCACATGGTGATATCAACAGTTGTTGAATATTTGTCATGAGTATAGCGGCTTTAGGGTATATGAGAAACTTTTTAAATAAAGAGAAAAAGTTGTCAATAAATTCCAAGACATCCTTGACAGATATTCAACAACTGTTTATACCAACACGTGAGGAAAATCTAGCTAAATGTTTATACTGGAAAAATATTTGATTATTTTGGCCAAAAAAAAGTTTTGCTTGCAAAAACATTGTCACTTAACTCACGCCCCCTACACCCCCAAGGCCGTAGCCAGGGGAGGGTTTTGGGGGTTCAAACCCCCTCCGAAATTCTATGGACAAAATATATATGGCTTTATTTATGGTTCAAAAATATCAAAATTAAGATACAAGTACAAATTAGGGTGCTGTGTTACCCTAAAAAGCACTTTAAAGAGCTTCTAAAGGTGGTTAATATTTAGAGATTGTCCTAGACTTCTGCAATTAAGGGGTAATGTTGCCATAAAAACACTTCAGATAGCTTCTAGAACTGTTTATCCTTTAGAATTTTTTCTGGCTTCTGGCAATTGGGGGATGTGCCCACCAAATCCCCCCTGAAATTATTGATTGGCTACGGCCTTGTACANACACTTCAGATAGCTTCTAGAACTGTTTATCCTTTAGAATTTTTTCTGGCTTCTGGCAATTGGGGGATGTGCCCACCAAATCCCCCCTGAAATTATTGATTGGCTACGGCCTTGTACACCCCGACCTTAAGCGTGAATGACCCGGGTTGGCGGGATATTACCACTGTCTTTTGTCATATTTCTTGAGAGAGAACAATGACATTCTCGTTTATTTTGGATAGATAATTAGTGCGATTTACATTTAAGTCGGGATTTTCAACCGTGCAGGCGTGACGACGTTTTCAATTAGAATCTCAACTATCAAACATCCTTTGTGGACAAAATAATAAACACTAGCAAAAAAAAATCAATGACGTTGTCAAGGTGTGGAATATAATTTAGGTTTTTGATTACATTTTTAATATGTGTCTACTTATTGCTGCGTTATTACACAAGCTAAATGCTGTTTGTGGTTTCCGAAAAAAAAAAAAGAATCAACTTTATTTTTAAACTGCCATGCGAAGCGATATGTAAAACATATTTATTTCTCCAAGACTACGCATATATGTGCACCAGACTAGGGATGTGGTATCGAAAGAAAAGTATCGATACTGTACTCATTAAAAGTATCGGAAGAAAAATATCGATAGCTTACTAGTATCGAAAGAAAAGTATCGATAACAGTAAGTATTGGTATCGAAATTTTAACATAGATTTTTTATTTCTTATCCAGTAGTAATAATAATCTCAACATTTGCATCATAATTGTATTTTTATTTTTATCTAAACACTGCTTATCTTGCGGAAAATGAGTGAGAATTGAGAAATAGTGTAATTTGTTCTTGCTCCTCGGTCCACGCCAGTAAAACATTTTAGTCCCATCATGAGTGAAGATAGCAAAAAAAGTTGTTTCTTTTGATACCGGAGTGTGAGTACTAATATCAGTAAAAGTATCGGGAAAAAATGTATCGAGTAAAAAAAATACTAGTATCGATCTACTAGAATGATATTCGTAAAGTATAGATACTTTTTTCACATCCCTACACCATACAAGACTAACATTAATTTTATCTGTGGCTGTGATTTCAGCTGAATCTGCACGGTCTTTTAACTACTAGACAGCGCATACTTATCCACTCTCCCTACGCTGAGCTTGGCCAATAGCTTCCTGTTGTCGTGACGTCAGTTGGGGCAGTGTGTGTCCCAGGTTGCACAACATTTCGGTGTTGCTAGTTAAAGACTTGAAGCGCGGTCTAGGAGTATTCAGTTTATTATTTGAACGTCTGAGTTGGTTGGATTCTAGTTTTAATTGTTGACATGCTTGTTTTTCTGACTTTAAAACAAATGGATCTTTTTTTTTATTTGTTCATCTCTCAGAAATGTGTGTATTAAAGAGGAATGACCTTCTGAAGCGCGAAAAGTTTTTTTCGGAATGGATTTAAAATTATATTTATGTGTCAAGGAAAATATCAAATTACGTCTTGAAAGCAAACATTTTCATAGTAAACTATTTATTTAAAATAAGAACAATAATTAAAGTGAGATTATTTAAATGTTATTTCAGATATTTTTTCTACACAAAGTCTTAGGTCTTGTGCTATACGTATGTATATATATATATATAACCTATATAAATTACGCTAATGAAATATGTATGAGAAAGGTTGAAAGCATGAGAAATGAACCCGTATCTGCGTGAAGGGAGATGGGGAAAATATTCACAGAAAAACCAGCCTTAGTAAACCCGACAGGGATTTAAACCCCAACCCCACCAGCACCAGTGAGTCATACTAAGTGAGTCTGACATTTATACCGCATCCCCATTGATGTGGGTTTTATTACACTCGATCTAGTAAAAAATATAACACGGAACATCTGGTTTTAACCACACATCAGCCAACCGTAGTACCGTATTTAACTTACAATTATCCGACAACTTATATTAGTCGGTAATATGTCTGCCTGCTGGACAAAGGGTCCAGGGTTCGATTCTCAGCGTGGATGAATTTTTTTAATTGTTGTGTATGGGTTTCCCCCTTTCAG